>CAJVPT010001118.1:0-23322 GCA_910592055.1 Acaulospora colombiana
AATGTATAGCTTACTTTTGTTTAATAAAGCGCACGCAACTAGCCTGACAGAGGGTTAATTAAAAAAAAAAAAAAAAGATAATTGATATAAATAACAATAACTATATATTAATAAAAGTCTTGTATCTAATACCGATCATGGTTTAAAAAAATTTTTTTTAATATTTTTTAAGTCTTGATTATTTTAAAAAAACTTGATCTGTTAAATAATAAAATATTAATTGATTGTAATGATTAATATTGATTATTATTAATTTCTTTTTTTATAAATTGATTTATATATATAGTATATATATTTTTTCTTTTTAAAAAAATTTTTTTTTGAAAAATAAAATAGAATATTAATAAAAAAATTATATTTATTTTATTTACAATATTATTTGTATATTGTAGCTTGATATTGAATTAATTAAGTTGTAAAGTTTTAACTACATTTGTTTTTTTCTAAATTACAAATTTTCAATAAAAAATTTTTACTTAAACACCACTAGCAACCCTTGTTAAAAGTATTCCATTACTGTAATTAGGTCTAATTGCCAAGCCACCTCAAATTTCAATGTTTTAAAATACAGTATCTACAGTATACTACAAAAATCCAACCGGCTATTTATCCGAAGATTTATCGTCATCAGCTATCCGTCGATCGTGAAAAAAGAAAAAATGCGGGTAATTGTTACGGGGGCGTCTGGCCTTTTAGGCCGTGCCATATATAAAGCCTATAGCGGGTCTAGCCATCAAGGTAAGGTTACTAGTTTGTGGAGAAAAAGGAAGTTTTCAAGTACGTTCTTACTCTTTCCGACGTGTTTATCTATATAGTACTCGGTCTTGCTAGAAATCGCGCGAGAAATGGCTTGAAACAGGTGACATACTTTTAATAACTTTTAACGACTCGTGTATTTGTGGCTTGTTTTTTGAATGACAAAACCATATACAGATCGATTTGACCAAAAAAGAGGCATTGGAATCTTTGGTTCACGAATTTAAACCGAATGGTTATATGATTTTTATGTTCAACCGCAAAAGACTCGACTTATTCTAAAAAAAATTTGATTCACTAGTAATCATTCATGCCGCGGCTGAACGGAGGCCCGATGTTGTTGAAAAAAATCGGGACGCCGCTTTCGAGGTAATCGCACAAATTATATATGCTATTTCGTGTCATCACATGGGTTAATGGCTAATGCGCACTTTGCATATTTACTAATATCTTAGCTAAACGTAAATGTTCCCGCTCATCTCGCAGAATTATCTAAAACCTGCGGATTTTTGTTAATTTATATCTCTACGGACTACGTGTTTGATGGAAAGAATCCGCCCTATGATGTGGATGACAAACCAAATCCATTGAATCTTTATGGTATTGGGCATCGGTTGCACTTTATCATTTTGTTTAGCATATGAAGGAATAGGAATTTATTTATTTTTTTGTTCTCTACAAATGATTAACTAGGAGAAACAAAATACAAAGGCGAACTCATTATTCAAAATATTAACCCACAAGCCATCATTTTACGAGTTCCACTTTTGTAAATATATTTCACTTAAACATGCCGTGATGATTGATTAACAAGCATCCGACTTATTATATAACATTAATTGTATAGGTACGGTGAAGTGGAATATCCGGATGAATCTGCAGTCAATATTTTGGCTGAAGCCGTGAAGGTAGGTATTTTTACATTGTCGGGTGTTCTTTTTTTTTTTTGATAATAGCGACTCTTTTCTTCAATTAATAGAATTCGTCAGAGATGACGAAAATGGACAATTATGCAATAAGATATCCCACCAATGGTATAAAAATTTTTTATTTATTTTATTTTATTTTTTATTTTAGTTTTAATTTTTTGTGTTAAATTTGATTGTTTAATTCACGGTCACTTAATTGTAGTACAAGATGTGGCTAGAGTCATCAGGGATATCTCGGGTAAAAAAAAAAAAAAACGTATTCTCATATTTCCATTAAGGAATTGATCCTTGTGTAATCTCTAATTTTTTTTTTGCAGAAAAACATGATCAGAATATTCCGATTTCTGGTGTGGTGCATTTTAGTGCAAACGAGAGTTTTACAAAATATCAGATGTGTGGTGAATATTATTAATGATACTTTGATTGTTTATTTAATACTGCGTGGGATAAAGATTCACACGGTGTTGTGTAAATCTTTTTCTTTTAATCAATCAGAGGTATTTTCTAGGATCATGCGACTCCCTATAGACCATCTTATACCAATAGATCATGCACCCGTTACGGCAACTGGTAGCTATCGTCTCATGTAAAAGGTATTATATGTCCAATGGTTGTTAACCTTCTGAATTCGATTTTTCCAGCAAATCGGCCGTACGATTGCCATCTGCTGAGTGAAAAACTTGCTGGTCTAGGGATTGATGTGAATTGGGTTAAATTCGAAGACTGGTGGAAAAACTATTTGAGTGTTGTTGCCTGATCATTTGATATGGTTATTGGTTTTATCTCGTGTGCCATTTGTGATTAGGATCAAGTTGTGTTGCTATGATTTATGATTCGATCAGGATATTGCCTTGAAAAACAACAACAACTTTAATATCTTATTCTTGGCATTTGATGATCGATCTTTATAGTAATACTGTACTGTATATACAGTGTATGCATTATATTACAATATGCTGTATACAGAAGACAATTTAAATTAATTTGAATTTTATGTACTGTAACCTTTATTGTGTTGTATAATAATAAAGTCTAATGTAAAGTAGATTTCTCTGGAAATTCTTGGTCAGTGCATCATATGATGGACGCGTAGAAATAACATTACTAATAGTGTTGCTATTCACTATTGATTGCCCATGCTAAGAATGAGAATTCCGAAATTAGATATATTAATAAGTTGCCATCTAGTGTTCCTTCAAGATAACACATGTTTAAAGTAGTCTAGTCTTTCTTTTTGAATAAATCCCAAATCGGTAAGACATTGATGGGTGATTTATATTTGTGTACTACGGAACATAGTCTATGTTAATGAAGTTTGATACGATCCGTATATGCATACAAAGAAGGAAGAATCTCTTTCCGAGATACAATATATAATAAATTTACCTTTCCTTGCATTGCATCCACATTAAATTCCATCGTTGCATATTTCCCGTTAAGTGCACAGATGAAATTCGAATGTACAGGAGATCTCTTCTATCGAAGATTTTCTGTTTTTTTTTTTTTTTGTTTTTTGGCGGGATTCTAATTTATGTTACATTCTCATCCACTATTACTCTTTGAGGAATGAGCCTTGACTCACTCATGGTTTTGGAGGGAATTCCGTAACTCCGAGTATGAATCGAAAATTGTAAAAATAACATTTTATTTTGTTGTCGGACCGATCTTTTCGAAATCGAGACTCATTTGCGTATATCGACTTCCTACAACCTTCTGAAACTTGATCTCATAAAAATTAAATTTTTGTAAAACGTAAGTTACTCATCTGATTTCTTCCCCTTTGAAATTATCAAACACTCGTTTATTTCTTAGTCGTCGTTGACGTAAAAAAAAAAAAAAAAAAAAAAAAAAAACCAGTAGTAGCGTCTCAACAATGAGCTTGTCCAATGTTTACTATTTGCACGCGTTAATCACTTGCCCATCTTTCTTATTATTCGATGATAAACGCGATGCATAATGACGTTTTGATAGAGTGCAGTTAGACAAATGTTGAATGGAGCCTAATTTGTCGCTATTGTTGTTGAAAATACCGGTCGGGTTTTGTGGGCTAATCTGCAGTACACTATTAGCCATCTTGGATAAGGAACGTCTGATGTTTCCAGAAGAAAGGAGAACGGAAATGTTTTAAAATGTTTTCGTAGTGGTTTCGAATTTCGAAATGTTAAAATGACAATAGTGTATCATGTAAAATGAATTAATAAAGAAGAAAGTTTCACATGGATGGTATGGGGTGTTGTAAATGACATTCATCGTTCTTTTTCTCCATTATCGCGCATACATGTACACATGCCGTGACGCATAGCACCATGTATGTGCATATGCAATTCGTTTGTGGAATGAGAAAAAAGAAGGGGGGGACAAAGAAATGGAGAGAAATACCATACGTGGCTGCTGCATCTGTACGTAAGAAAGAACGTTGTAATGATACAATATGATGAAACTATACAATAAAGTTTAAAATCCGTAAATGCATGTACTGTACGGTATCAAGGAGTTCTCCAAGTTAAGGAATATTCACCTACCTAATGAACCAATGGGATATCCGGATTCATTTATCTGGTTATCTTATCCCCAAGATAGAAATGAAAAAATTAAATGAGAATAATGGAATCTATTTTTATCCATTGTTCAATGCAACCATGATCACAACGGAAAACGCTACGTCGAGGACGCGACATCGGTTGGGCTTCCCGTCGAATCATCTTCCTGGAACAATGTGTGCCTTCTACCAAATGACGGCGTGCATGTGTTAAAGCAAAGTCTAGTTTCATGAATGTTCCGTTCACAATACATCCCATGCGAGAATAACTCCTTATAGAAATGAAAAATTTTCGCTTTGTATAGTAAAGGCATCGTGTCAATGCATGACAAATAGTTCATGGTCCGTGAATGATTCTCTCTCCCCATACCTGCTAATAGTAAAAATAAATTCCTTGGGAAATGACTTGTTTGTTCATCTTTTCCTACGCGGGTCGTCGATTTAACGGAAGTCTCCGCCCATTCTGGATTAACCATAATCAGAAATTAGCCTGATCTTTTTTTTCCAACAATTGCGATATTTTTTAAAAGTATATACGGTAGATACAGTATTTTTGTTTTTAAAAAACCAACTACCGTACACAGTTAGCGTCGAGATTTGAAACACAGGAGTCGTTCAAACGTCAACCGAAAGGACCATTATAAAGAAAATCAAACATAAATTTCACGCATAACTTTATCACTGGCTTACGGGATTGCATATGATATGCTATGCAAACACCGCCGTGAGTTAATCACAACCAAATATATATATATATACCCACCATTTCTCCTTTTCAAAGACCTCACCACCCCTGAGTGCAAAAAAAAATTTTTATTTTTTCTTTAAATTTCTTTCGTATTTAATTATTCTTATCAGAAGATTATTGTGATTCTCCCTGTAAAAAAAAAAAAAATCTTATAGAACTTGTATCCTGTCTATATAAAATATTTGATATATTTGTAGCATACTTTTTTTAACCTAATCTTGTGATAAGAAATTTAGAACACCAAGAAATTTAAAGGAATTACCCATTCATCTCAACGAACATATTACGAAGAAAAAAAAAAAAAAATAATAATAATCTAACGAATTACTTTGAAAAAAAAAAAAAAAAATTTTTTTTTTTAGATCATCTACGAAAAAAATAACGTATTTATTATCGCGAGTACAATCAATCCAATCATCACGATGCCTGAAGCAACACCACTTACCATTCGTCCCTCGTCTGTCTATATTTCTTCATCCATCTACACCTCTTCGCCCACATCTTTCGTTCGCTCCACTTCCACCCACGAAATCTCCAAACCTACTTTTTCTCCCACTCCACGTCTTCAGTCCTCTTCCGCCTTAACACGCCCGAGCACCATCTATACATCTGCAAACATCGATCAATCATTCAAGGCAATCCGTCGTCAACGAACCCGGAAGTCCAATAATAATCCCTCTCGTCGCGGTACCCGCAATGTCCTGAACCAGACTCTCGACAACTTCTACAATATCCTACGACGCACTAAAACCGACCAGATGGTGAAGAGTGCTAAAACTTGGGTCAACGAATATGAGAATTATCGAAAATCGGTCATTTACGAAGAGAAGGAATATGAAAAATATCGATCGAGCATGATGATGATTGACGAAGATGATGACATCTATGGCAATAAGAGGAGTGAGTGCGAAAAGTGTGGAAGCCGAACGTACGATAATTCCACGCATAGAACTACTACCCATGACAACTCGTACTCCTATAGAAATTCTATGTACGACCGTTCATCATCATCATGTTTACGTGGAGTTTCGTCAGGTGTCAGCGGACGAAGACAATTGAGCAAGAATAGTGTGGGTGCAGAGGAGCAAAACTCTGGTGAGCCACTCTATTCTAATTATTTCTGAACATACAGGCTTGGTAAAATTCCTTTCAACCAACATATTCCGTAACATTCCATATGAACAATTAAATATATACATATATATATTACTATCTCTCAAAAAAGTATCATTTTTCATTCCTTAATTATCATCTATTGCCTCTTTTTATTAATTTGACTTGACGTCAGATTCCACGAGAAAACCCTGTCACACATCACACCCCTGTATATTTCTCCAATTTTCACTACATTCTTTCCCTTACATTTCGGAATTCAATTCCCCAATTTTCCTTCTCGGTCGACTCTGATTCATTATTGTCAATTTGAGTTGCATTTAAATTTGCAAGATGGTAATTTTATATCACCTCTCTTTGTTTTCTTTTACTTTATTTGGTTGGTTGGTTTTGGGGAAAGTAATTGGGTTTTGAATTTAACTGTAAATATTTTGAATATATGCATATACTTTCACTTCCATTGTTTGTTATTATTAATATATAAGACTTATTGGATTGGCCCTGGTGGCGATGCTGGGAGTTGATTAGGCGATTGTGGTTGTAAGGAAATTTGTAAAGTGCGTTAAAGCACCTTTTTAAGGATGTTAAAAATAAATAAATAAAATAAAAAATTACTTTTTATGAAAATTCGTTTTTCCTTTCATAACTGAAAAAAATCTAAGTGAACATGTGCGACAAAGTAAACTAATTAAGAAATTGCATTGGTTATATAAGATACTATACAGTATATTCAAATTCGAACTAAGGCTTTATAAAGCTTATAATGTATATGCTAGTGCGGCATACTTATTATTTTTTATTATAGGTTTATTAAAAGCATTAAAAGCTCTTTAAAAACTACAAATAGTCAAAATATTTTTTAACTTGAATTTTACGGTTAAATTATTTTTAAATTTTGTACGGTAAAGCAATCCGAGAATTATTTGGTTATATCTATAGTATTTAATATACTATAATATGATCTTTTTTTTAAAAAAAAAAATTAAAAAAAATACTGGTTTATCTACAGTATATTTTATTCATAAATAAAAAATCTTACAAAATCAAATCCTATAATAAAAAAGAAGCAATATATTAAAATTATTATTATTATTTTTTTTTTATAATAATTTATTAAATCAAGCTAGTAATATGTATAATTATCTCAATCAATTATTTAATACAAAAGATACTTGATATTATATTGTATATATGGTAGCTTACAAAAGTTTTTCATCACCTATCAATTTTTTATCAATAAATATACAGTATATAAAGGTCAAAAATTTTAAACCAATTAAAATCATTAAAAAAAAATCCAATTTTTCTTTACTAATTATCTAGCTACACATAAAAAGATATTTGTTTAAAAATTTATAACTTTTTGATTAATAAAGTCTTAATATTTTTCTTTAAAATAATCTGAGAAGTATCTTCAAAAATTCTTTCTATCTCCTTTCTCTTGTTTACAAATCTCTTTAATCAAAAATATGATTTCTAGTAACTAAAAAATTCAGGTAAATACCTTTATTATTGATAGTAAAAATGTTATTAACTAGTTAAAAAATATTTAAAAATATTTTTATTTTTGAAGTAAGTTATTTATAAAGATTTTTCATAATAAAAAAATTTATTTCTTTATTATTAATTATTTATATTCTTTTAAAACTTCCACTTTTGCAATTTTCTAGAAAATCTTAGTTATCTTAATTTAATTCTAAATCTTTGAATATTATAATTTTTATAAAAATTAATTGATTAATACAAAACATATAATTTTTAAATTATGAACAAGTTTCTATTTATTATGATTATATATTTCAAGAATATTATTAATAACAAAAAATAAAAGTCTATAAAAATATATTTTTTTAATTAAGCAAATTCTTAAAAAAAAACAATTCTAATAGAAAAAAAATAAAAAATATATAAAATATAATAGTTTCATTTTTAAACAAGTATCTTAAATAATAAAAAGACTTTTTTAAAAGAAAATTAAGGTTTTTAAGTTTTTATTCTAATTAAGTAAAGTTAAATATCTCCTTAATATTACTGTTTTAATTAGGAAATAAATTCAAGTCCCCAAATAAAAAATAGAAAATAAGATCATTTATTCTAAAAACTCAAAGTAATAAGATTTTTAAATAGTTTTATTTCTAGTAATTAATAAATTTCTTAGATAATTTAAAATAAAAAATATTTTAATTAGGTAAAAATTTTTGAGAAAAGATTATTTATATAAATAAAAAATTTTTAAAGAAATTTAAATTGAATTCTTTATTTATTTATTTTTTTTTTGATTTTTCAGTATATTAATTTAATAATTTAAAATACTTTATAATAATAAACTATAAGTAATAATTTTGATAAATAAAGATTCTCATAAATTAAATATTATTTTTAAATATGACTTAAAATATTTAGTAAAAATTTATTTTATTTAATTTGAATTAATTTTAATAAGCTTTTTATATTTTTAAGTAATATAATTTTTAACTAATAATATAGAAAAAAATTTTTTTATTAACTCGCTATCAGGTTAATTATGTATGCTTTATTAAATATAATGTAGGCTATACTATTTACAGTATCGCTAAAACTAGAATACTAATTAACTCACTTATCTTAATTTGTTATCAAACTTTAAGTACAACTTTGGAAGTAATTTGTTACTCCATTTATAGTTTGGGTATATACTTTTTTACTATAAATATTATTGCCTATAGTCACTACTGCAGATTACTAATCAAAGTTTTGACCAAGCCCAAAACCTAACCATTTTATTCCACTTTTAACTTCCATTATTATCATATTTGATAAATCTTTTCCTAAATATTTTTTTTCCATTTTCTTTTTTTTTTCTCTTGGCTTTCTCACTTTTCTTGTTGGATAAGACTTTGTGGATCTTCTTATTTTATCTTTCTGAAAAATTTCTCAAGCTTTTTTCCATTCTATTACTTGTTTACATTGTTTGTTCCACATTTCTTTCCTGAAGTAATTTAAAATCTTCTTTTGATACTGGAGTATTTATTTTTTGATGACTTTTTCTATCTTTTTTCTTTTATATTTGAGTTTTTTTACTTCTCTTAATAGATCTCTTTTAATCAGCCCTGAAAGAAAATGGATTAAGTCTTGACTATTTTTGAATACACTTCTTATTAACTTTGTTGTTCATGCATCTATTTCTCTGATTTCTTTTTTATCTACTGTCAGGATATTACTGCATTTTTTTTAAGCTTAGTCTTTTTGCTTCTATCTTTCTTTCACAAATTCTTGATATATTATCTCTACATCTCTTGGCCAGGCTTTTTTCATTATATTTTTATATCTTGGGTATTCCAAAAGATATTCTATTGTTTTCTTCTATTTTCTATATGCTAGATAGTCTTCTTTGTGATATAGATCTGGTCTCCTGATTATTAGTTTGGTTATTATCGATAGTTCATTATTAATTAACTTTATCAGAAGACTTTTTTGCTGCGAGCTTTTAAAGAAGATATCCTACGTGTTTTCCCTTTTTAGTTTTTTCCATATAATATCCCATAAATAGTTCTGTTGATCTTCTATTTGAAGATTCTATTTGTCCTTAGTTTGGTTTTGTTGTGACCAGCAGTATATTGTTGTTTTATTATTTATCTTTTTTATGAATTATCTTATGGAACTATCCAGTATTATATTCTATCATTTGACTTCTGTAATGATCTTATCAAATTTAAGGTTCTTTCACTGGATTGTTGGAAGGTTTGGTGCTTTTTTAACCAATTTGTCTGTTATATCATTTTTTTTAATGTTGGTATGTGCCTTGACTTTAATCAACTTCAATTTTATATTTTTTGTTTTGATAATATTTAGCATCCTTGTCCAAAGGGACCAGTTTTTTTCTTTAAACCATCTTTTATGAATAATTTTTGGATCATTATTTTCTAACTGTTTCTATTTAAATATATATTTTTGACTATCAGAATAGATTTTAACTGAGCTTTCTACTGGTATTACCAATAGGATTATGACTTTTGCTATTAGCTCTGCTCTTGTAGATGATGGATAATTTTGTATACCTGTCTGGAGACTACTTCCTTGACCTTTACTACTTGTTTAGATCCATGCCATCCCCATTCTAACTGATTCTTTTCCATAATTTATTAAGGATTCATCTGAGCAAAACTGGAATTTCTTTTGTTCTTCAAGGTTCCTCTATAAAGTTTCTTTTAAATGGTCTTGATAGATTTCTTCTTGAATGTGTTCTTCAATAATTCTTGTTTCCCATCTTTCAATTATTATCTATGATATTTGGTTTTCATTTTCTTGAGATGTTACAGTACACTGGATATCTATTATTTTACTTTCTGGTATTTTTTTTTATCAGAATCTTTGGTTCTTTAACAGTTCTTGTTGATTTGCATTTGTTTAAGAAAGTGATCTCATAAAACTTATCTCTATTTCTATTTATAATGCAAGCACCATTACTGAATATGCCATTTGCATATCCTTTGCACTGGAACAAAGTTGTTCCCTAGTTTTCTGCTTATTCTTTATAGTTAAAGTATATCAGTTCCTTTTTTGATCTTGAAATATTTCTCCAGATTAATTTTGCTAGACTTTTGTTCAAAATATATCAGGTTTTTTGCCTCTTGTCTCTACTTAAGTTGAGTTTTAGGTAGTCAGGTTCCCATGAGATATTGCTATCACACCATTTCTCCATGATTTCTTCTATTGTTTTTGATAATAATAAGTATGATAATCTATCATTCCAATCTGGAATTGGTCCTTTACTTGTTTCCTGAAGAAGTTAAATCAACCTCTACTCTTTTAGTCTTATGGTTTCCTTCTCTACAATATGATCTAGGTACATTAGTCTATTGTTATACAGGGATGGAATAGCTTTTCTATATTCTTCTTTCGATAGATATTCCTGAATTGAGTTGTTTCTCTTTTTCTATTTGAAAGTTTTATCCCATTTCTAGCTTTGGAAAGTTATCTCTAGATCCTTTACAATTTTGAGTATTTGTATTAAAAAATTACTCTTGTCTATTATTAAATCTAGTCCTTTATAGTTGAGCAAGTTTTGGGATTTCTAGTATTTTAGCTATGACTATTTAAGCCTGACAATTGTTATGAGTCCTGCTGGACCTTTATTGTTTAGCCTATTACAAAAACCTGTAACTTGTCTTTCTCTTTGCAGCATATATATGCTTTTGAGACTATAGATTTTAGGATAGTATATTACATTATTAGGTATTAATTTGCATAATGCACTTTTGATCTTGAATAGTTTTTGGAATCTGATTATTAGGTTATTGTATGTTTTCAATGATAATATACTATATTGCATTCGAAATTCTATTCTTGAAATTAGGATTCTATTTAAAATATAAAGGACTTATTTATCTATTATTTTTTTCTTTTTCAGTATTCTAGTTATTAAATCGATTTTCCTATTAATTTTTCTATTATTTCTATTAAAATTTTTTGATTTTCTATTCATATATCTAGAAATCTGGTATACATATTTCTATCTAACTCTTTTATCTCTTCTTTGTTTATTCTAGCTTTAACACTTCTAGGATATTGGCTAGGATTATTAATAGTGATGAGAACTGATTTACACTATTAATCTGAGAGTCATTGGTTTTGTAAAAGATTCTTGCTATTTCTAAGATTTGTTTTATATCCTCTTTAGATCTAGCTATCCATGTAATATTATCCATGAAAGCTATTGCAGTATGTCTAGATTCTAGCTTATATTTTTTCTTTTTATCAATATCTAGATTCCACTTGACTGATATTGTGTATCCTTTGTCTTTGTTATTTTGAATTTTGCATAATAAAGGATTATAAAATATTCTTTATAGTAGTGGTGAAATAGTTTTCCTTTGATCTATACCATCTTATGCTACTATTGATTCTATTAGGTCATTTTCATATAGTATTTTGAATTCTCTATTTGCAAAAAGGCCCATAATAATTTTGATGAATCCTACTGGAATTTTGATTCTTTTCATTACCTTTTGTAACATATCCTGACTTATGGTATCATATGCTTTGACTATATCTTGAAAGAGTATCCATAATTTTTTTTTTGTTATCTCTGACTTCCTCACAAATATTATTCAATACTTGGATAGGTTCTACTATACTTTCTCCAGATATATCTATGAAGTTTGAACCCTTTAGGATATTATATGTCTTGCAAATATTACTTAATCTATTGATAATGATTTTTATAAAACATTTTCAAGTAACTTTGAGAAAAACAATTGGCCTCATGTTTTGTAATTCACAATCCTATGTTTTTGGCTTGGCGATTGAATAAATATGGCTTTGTTTTTATTTGTCAGGAGTAGTTTCAAGTTCTAAAAACTTGTTTAATATCTTTTGAAGATATTCTTTGCCTTGGATGCTTAGTTTCTTGACATTTTATAATATATTTATGATTTACCAGGAGCTTTATTGTTCAGTAATATTTGTAGAGTTTGCTAGAGTTCTTCTTGAAATATGGGAGTTAGAAATCCTTCATATCATATGTGATTAATGTCTATTCTAGATTTATACTCCTTTTTCTAGTCCTTAGTCAGATGGTCAAAATTAGTACATTATTTTCTAAAGGCTTCTTTATAATATTTTTGAAGTTCTCTTTTTATTTCTACTTTGTCTGTTGTAATATATTCTTGTCCATTGTTTATAGTTTTTACTCTATCTAAGACTATTTTGACTCTTTCTCTATATAAGATTGGATTGATCATTTTTTATTGATTGTCTCTGAGGTTATCATATCTTCGTTATAATGCTTTTTTAATCTCTTTTTTTGTTTTTTTACTTTCTTCATTTTGACAAACTGTTTTGAGTATTTTGAGTATCCTGAATTTCTTTTTGAATTTCTGGCCAGGGTATATTCTCTATACTATATTGTAGATATAAATTGTCAATCTGAAGTTCAGGATAGTGTTTTTTGTTGTATTTTTGTATCACTATATTTAGGATTTATATGTCTTCACATGCTTTGATCAGTTTTGTTCTTTTAAACAGTGTATTGAGTTAAATGGTTCTTCTATATTTGATATATTCAGATCTCAGTCAATACTTCTTTTCCTAATTTGATCTTATTTTCTTGATTGCAAATTTAAAGAAGGCTGCTGAAATTATCTGATTTTCAAAGCATTTTCATATTTGATTGCCTATAATTTCATTGATGTCTTGTTTAATTCATTTTTTAGTAGTGGCATCAATTTTGTCTTAAATTTGCACACTTTCTTGATACTTTTTCCATTGTTCTTCTATGAATCCTTTGATATCTATTACTTTAATAGTCTTATTGAATTGATTAGAGGTCTTGCTTCTTAAAAAGAGATTCTTATCTTGCAATGTAACTGTTAACATTGTATGATCATTTTTTGTTGTGTCTGATATATTCTTATTTTTAAAGAGAATTATTGAAAATTGTGTTATACTGTGGAACATTCACAAGTAATCAATTCTACTCTTGCTAGTGGTATTTTGTTTAGTAGGTAATTTGTTTTCCCTTTTCAGGTTACCTGTATATCAATAAAGTTTCTATCTTCAAGAAAAGTAAAAAGTAGAATTTCTGGTTTCCAAGATAATTTGAATGTTGCCTTGGATATTATTGTTCTGTCTTCCATGGGATTATATACTACATTAAAGTCTCACATTATGATTGGATGAACTCTTTTTTCTAGTTTTTCTTGAATTAGTTTCTTGACTTTATTTTGATACTTTTGACTTTTTTTCTTGTCATTTAATAGGTAAACCTGTACTATATAGGTTTTATTTCTTTTTGCCCAGAGGTTGGTTACTATTATATATTCTTTTTATTTTTTGATTGATGCAATTTTTTTTTCTAGATCTTTCCTTATTAGCAAGCTGACTCCTGCTCCATATGGAGTTTCCTCATTTATGCTAAAATAGTATTTATAGAAGAATTGATTCTTGAAGACCTATTTACTATTGGTAAAAGTGAATTTTGTTTTGCTTGGTTCTATTATACCTATTTTTTGTTTTTCTATTTCTTCTAATAGATTTTATTGTTTTGTTGTGTTAGTTATGCCTCTTATATTGTGTGAATCTATTTAAATTACTCTACTTTCTATTATATCTATATTATTTATGTTATTTGTCTTTGTTTTTACTTTTTCTATTTTATTTTTTCCTTTGTTTTGAAATATTGTTTTTTGTTTCTCTATAAATATATCTAACTTTTCTTGTTGCTGTCACTTTATCCTTGTTGTCTCTATTCTTGTTATCTGATCCTCATTTTGAGTTGTGTTCTAAGAAGGACAGGAGAACCCACTGCCTTCTGCATAGGTTGTTTCAACTGGTGTGCCTTTCAGGAGTGGTTTGCTCCCCTTTCACCTCTTATCTTGAAGGATAGATGATTTTCTGTTTTTAGTTTATGTATTCTATTATTGAGTTTTTCTAGATTATCTAGAATTAATTGCAATGGTTCTTGCTATGCACTATTGTATTCATTACTGATGTTGCCATTGGAGTTCTTTCTATATCTATTCCACTGTCTATCCTTTTGAAAGTTTAATAGTGTTCTATTGCTTCTCATGACTAGATATATTGGAACAAATCTTTTGAAAGTTTGATTCTTTGTATTTTTTCTTCTTTTGTCTTTTTTGTCTATGGATTTTTTTGAGCTAGTAGACTCCAGATTAGAAACTGAATCATTGTCAATTTCTATTGATATATTATTAAGTGATTTGTTCCATTCTTCCATATCTAAATCTCTTAAGGATGTTGTATAATCTTTAGTGTATTTTGCACTTCACGATAAACATAATTCTTATAGAAAAACATGTTGTTTGTATACTTTGTTCAGATATTCTTTGCTTTTGAAACATACTATTGTAAAGTTGCATTTTTGCAAAGTATGAGAATCTCTTGGTGTATAATAGGCTTTGGCTTTTATTCTTCTTACTACTCTAGCTATCAAGCTTGAAAATGGTTTGTTTGTTTCAAAGAGTCTTACAGAGTAGATATTTTATTGAATTATAATATCTGTGATATTTCTATCTGATAGTTCTGTTTTGATAAAGATTATTCTTGTCATTTCTATTTCTATTAGAGTTATTCAAATATTCTTCAAGTTGATATTAATATGTTTGTGTTTTTTGATACATGCCCTCATTCTAATCTTACCTTTTTGATAGCTATATTATTTAGATTTTTGATTTCACCATATCTCTTGAGATACTCTTTTAATTGAAATCAGGTTGTTTTTTTATCTATATCTATTAAACTGATATACTGATATAGAATATCTCTTTACTTTCTTCTGGTATCAGCTTCTTGAAAAATTTCTTTTTATCATTTTATTAGTTTGGTTTTTTAAGTTGTATATTTTTTTCTTTTTCATTAGAGTTTAGTTGTTAGATACTGAAATTTTCTTCCTTGTGGTTTATTTCTTCTATACATTTTAGGAGATTTTCTTCTTCATTAACATTGAAGGTCAAATATTCATTACCATTCAGAAATTCTACATGCAATAGGTTTCTTTGACATTGTGATAGTTTTAGCAGACTTCTTATATATGTAAGTGTTTCTTCTTTAATATCTTCTGGAACATTGGCTATTATAGTACCAATTTTGTAAGTTCCCTTTTTAGTTATATAATAGGGATTGTTTATTGCTGCTTCTTGATAATTTCTGGTGGAGTAAGTATTGAGTTCTGCAATGCTTAGACCTTGTACTTTCTCTCGAATTTCTTTCCTTACTGGATCTTCCTTCTCATTTATATTAATTGTTATCTTAGTTTCTAATGTTTGTTCATTTTTTAAGTTTATTATAATTTCCATGAGTTGACAAATATTTATTTTTCTTTGTTACTGTTTTTTTTAACAATATTTAAATATTTGTTTTCTAGAAACTGTTGTTGTAAATCTTCTTCTTTTCTATTACCTTGTTGCCAAAGGTATATAATATGTTGTATTAGGATGCATTTTTTATAAAAGGTTGCTTTATCTACTCCTAATATTCTGACAATTATACTATCTATAACTGTGAATGTTTCCAATAAGGATGTGTATCTATAGTTGATACTTGTTTCTTCTTTCTATTGAAGCAACTGCTATGTTGCCCACATTTTATCTTTCTCATTATACTGTTTGACTATATTAATTAAGATATCTAATATCTTGTCTTCTCTATTTTTTACTATTTGTAAAATTGCTTTAGTTTTATCCATATCTATAGTATCAATATTGTGGGTATTGGATATATATTCTATTTTGTCATGTGACAGCTATTTAAATATTTTAACATGTATATTTTTCTTGTTTATATTTATCAATATTCTAAATTTAGATTACAGATAAACTTTTTTGATATTGTTATTATTTATATATATCTGTTTAGGTAATACAAAAAATCTTGTTGTATTGTTTTGATTATTTATTTGTTTACATTGGCAATCCTATCCTAATTTGAAAGTTATTACCATATTTATATAGAAAGTTGATCAACTTGTTTAGCAACAAGGTGTACATATATGTGCTTGTTTTTTATCTTGCTTTTATGTATTTGTATTTACATAACAAGATTTGAAATAGATATATTGTTTTAATGGATATGTACATTTAGACTGTCTTGTCTTTAGAAAGCTTTGATATTATTCTGGGCCTTAATGTGACTAGAGCAACTTGATTTATTGAGTGGACTTAGTTGCTTTTTAGGTTCTTTATAGTATCAAGAAAGGTATTAATCTGTACTGGCCTGGCTATGAGCTATGTGAAGTTGATAATTGTTCTCTTTTTTTGACTATGAATCCATTTTCAGGTTTTCTTTCTTTTTCCTAAAAAATTTTAAGAAAAATAAGTAAAAAGTTAGTTAAATAGTGTATATCTCTATCCTTGATATTTCTGGATAGTTTGATATATATTGTTGAGTATATTGTAAGTGTTTGATAGCTTGGTCTAAGGTTTTAGATTTCTTTCTTGTGTGTTTAGACTAGTTCACTTTTCCAAGAAAATTATCAAAAAAGAAATTTTTTTGAAAAAAGAAAGATTAGCAGAAAGAGTTTTTTTTTTGTAATAGATTATTTTAACTAATAATATAAATATAAATTAATTATTATATAAAGATCTATATAATATTATAAATATTTGATAACTCTTTCTGCTGATCCCTAGTCTTCTTAAAAATTTCTTTTTTTGGTAATTTTATTAAAAAACAAAAGAAACCAGCTTCACATATGCAAAAAAAAAACACTTTTATACACAAAGATCTTTGCTTTTAAATAAACTTTATACTATATACAACTAATCAGCAACAAATATTAAGGAGATTTAAAGAAAATCTATCTTTCCTGTACAAAGTTTCTTTCTTTACAAAGTAAAGAAAAACACAAGAATATTGATTCAAAGTAAGATTTTTGAAGTCCAAACTCAACTCCACAAGCTTTCAGCCAGGCCAGTGTAGGGTAACACCTTTTTTGACATCAAAAAAAGTTTTACAAACAATAACTCAAGCTGATAAATTAGTTTAAGTTCAAGGTTTATAATACCTAGAAGAACATCCAAGCCTTTTTTGCTAATTATATCTAAAACACATAATATAAAATTTGTCATGTTTATGATTTTACAACAATAAGCTCACGTAACAAATATAAACTTCAAAACAAATGTGTTTTGTTTACAATCTCTTATGTCATATCTATTTTTAGATTTGATAAACAAAATTAATTATCTTCAAATAAGATCAGTGACAAAAAAACAACAGCAGTTTATTTTGGTAACACATAAACTTTAGACTATCTTATCTATCAAAACAATTAATAAGTTTTTCTGCATCACATGACTTAGGTATATCAATAAAAAGATATAGAATAATGCAAGTTATGAAAAAGAGGGAAGTATATATTATAGATATACTGATTTGACTGTCAAATAAATTTGATTAATATAATAAACTTTGGGTAATACAAGCTATTTTCAATATAGCTGCTACTCCAAAAATTATACAGGATCCTGTTCCTGAACCAAATAGATACTCAATCCTGGATAGTATTGTTGTTTGAATCCTAAATGTTAATCAGACTACCTTTGTCAAAGCCATAATTCTTAAGCAATACATTCTATATTTGTGAACTCAAAAACAAAGAAAAGATGAAGATCTTCTAATACTATATCTAGAAGATAAATATTTTAATTTAATCAAGCAGAATAAACAATTACAACATATCTCCTATGAAATATTAACAGCCCAATTTATGATGAATAGCAATTCTTATAATATAGATCTGGAAAATGATATAGATATTTAATTAACTATAACAATAAAAATTTTCAATAATACTGAAATAGAAATGGAAGGGAAATGTTAGTAAGGGACATCTATTTATGGATAAATAAAACCAACGGTTAAATGTATGTTGGGTCTTCGATCAAAAGTGACAAGGAAGTAGAAGACTAAATAGAGATAGAGAAGATTATAGAAAAGATTAAAGAAGATAATATTATAGAACAATTTGCCTAAGAGACAAAAAATAGACCATCTTCTTTCAGTATTAATCCTTTCTATATTAAAGAAAATAGCAAATACAAAATAGAGATTTTTACATCTAGGCTTTCAGGAGAATCAGAAAATGAGAGAATAAAATATCTTCAAAATGCATTAAGTCTAACAAAAAGACTTTCAACTCTTTAAGAAGGACTTTCTCAATAGAAATATTTGGATTATAATCTGCCATAAGGAATAAGAAAATACATTGTGATGCCTAAAAAAATCAATAAAAAAGAAGAAGAAAACTTTACTATCATTCCTTTGAAAGTGGAAAAATGGACTATTAAAATATAGAAATACAACAAATATCCATATTTATAATTACTTATATTCTCAAAAAAGAATAAAAGTTCACATCATACCTCATCAACAGTTCAAGAATTTAGAGAAAGAATGGATAATTCATGTTAATAAAGAAACTATTAGAGCTATCTTCACTCAATATGAACCAGATAATGAAAAATCTTTAAGACTATATAGTACTTATAATTAAAGATGGGT
This sequence comes from Acaulospora colombiana, assembly GCA_910592055.1. Lineage (NCBI taxonomy): Eukaryota > Fungi > Glomeromycota > Glomeromycetes > Diversisporales > Acaulosporaceae > Acaulospora > Acaulospora colombiana. The sequence continues at coordinate 19,085 of CAJVPT010001118.1, forward strand.
CCCTAAAGGGAGAAACAGAAACAAAAGTCAAATGTTTCTCACTAAGAAACATTAGAATTTTTAAATTAATAACTATAAAAAAAACTACACACAATTGTTTTTCATTATTCAAATTATTGATTTATAACATTTTTTGACTTTTGTCCCTATTATAGTAAAGAGTTATAAATATTGTTCCTAAAAAATAGACATAAGTGATCTGTTAAATTTTATATGCTAAATACTTTAGGGACTTATCATTACTTATAATACTATTACTAGCTTGGTGACTTGAGCAGTTAGACATACTAAGGTCAAAACATGTTTTACTTCTAGAAACCTGCTTACACTCAGAAGGTGAGGCTATACTATTATATGTTTCAAATCATTACAAAAACTAAAAAAAGCTCTAAAACAATATATTTTCATGCATAGTCATAAACTTATTTGAAGTGCTAAAGAATATTTTAGAAAAGAACAAGATCTATTATCTAACAGACAATATCATAAGAAGACTTTAGAATCAAATAATAAATCAATACAATTAGATACTGAACAAATAGATAGATGAATAGGAAAAACTGATATTAGACACAATAGAAAATCAAAATAGAAGTCTAACTCTAGAAAAGAAACTGATGAATCTAACAATGATATGGATGAATCATATTCTTGGACCAGAAGCAAACCAGTTACATATATAATCAAAACAAGGTAAGAACCTAGATTCAAAAAAGCTGGATATATTTGACTAACAGGTAGCAATAGTGAATCTATCAACTCAAACAGGAGATGGAATTAGGAGATTAATCGAGAATTCAGAAGTTTAGACAGCTCAGACTTTGAAAACAATAGGTTTACTTCTTGGTAACAAATCTTAACTAATTTAGAAAAAATACTGTAAATACAAGAATTAGTAGAATGGAGCAACAATTTAAAAAATGTTCTTGACCAGGATGTAAATGAGAAACTCGATAATTATAAAGCATACCAGTTCAATCACAGTTCCCTGAAGAAGAATTGAACTCTCAAAAGGAATACAACTCTTTTCAGGAAATAATAAATCCAATAGCAGGTACAACAAATAATAATATATTTAACAATAAATTTTCAAATAATATAAGCTTTTTAGATAACTTCATTTCAACAATAAAATTCAATACTATCCAAAGATCAAAAAGCCATACTCTTTATCAAAATAACAATATCAAACCATCCATCAATAACATTATAACTATAGAAACACATAATATAAAAAATATTAATACAATTCTTGATCAACAAAGGCTCTGAAAAAAAAATCAAGAAATGGATATTAATATTCTTAGAATTTGTAAAACAAAACTTGCATTTGGATCGAATACATTTGTTTTTAAATATCAAGAAACACATAAGTTTTTTTATAGTAGTAACAATAACAGATCTAGAGGCTCTGAAGTAGACCTTTTAATTAAAAAGAAATATGAAAGAAAGCTAGCATATATAGACAAGATAGAGAGTCATAAATAAATAGTTAGCTTCCTGTCAGTGAAAAGTAAATTTGCAATTTTTCAAGTTTACTTATCTTCTGATAAAAAAAAAAGTAGATGTTTACAACAAATCTTAAAGAAGAAAATTCATGAAAAACAGAAAAGAGGCTTTGAAATAATTGTTATGGAAGACTTTAATACTGTAATTGATCCTATAACAGATCAGTCTCCTGTTAATAACAAGATATATATCAGATACAAAAGAGCTGAAATCAGATTATTTAACTTCCTAAAGAATTGGAATTTCACAGATATTCAAAGGCTTTGGAAGAAAGAAAGTAATAGTACCTTTACATGATCAAATAAGTTAGTTTATAACAGAATTGACTATATCTGGGCCACAGCTAAACTGAGCCTCAAAAACTTATAGGATTTCTATAATATATCAATGGAAACTTCAACCAATAGTGACCATATACTTCTAATAGTTCATTTAATAACTGATAACTTGCTTAAGAAAAAGAAGCAGAAACTATAAAGAACTTAAGATATTAAAATTCCAGATACTGCTAACTCTATAGATATCCAATGAAAAAAGTTTAGAATCTAAATAGATACTATGTTCTTCAATCTTAAAGACCAACTATATATAGAGCCCTCAAGTAACTTTAATGTATTACTAATACTGGATAAGATCTGGTACCTGTTAGAATCTACCATTATTAAAGGAGCCTTTAAGACTTTAAAGATAAAAAGAGTATATTCCAACTCCAAAAGAAAATCTAAAATTGTAAGTGCTATTCCTAGACATGATTTTAATATATATAAAGAAGCTAATAGAATTCACTATCTATTTAAAAAAGTTTAAGCTATATAAGAACCATTTATTAAGAAAGAGATTTCAATAGTAATCAATAGGCTTTATACCCTAAGTGATAATGTATTTATTCAAGACTTATCATCTTCTCAAAATACTGCTAATATTTAAATATAGCTGAAACAAATTGTCAAAATAGAATCGACCTTATGTATAATTTGTAAAAAAAAAAGGAAAGTTTCTATATCAAAAATCAAATTAAACATACCCTTGAAATTAGATATAAGGATATTAAAAGCAATCAAAAATGAATGCTTAACTGTATCCTCAATAGAAAATGATTCAAGATAATAATTGACAGACTCCTAGTACAAGATTGCAGGGGTTTAACATATATAGCTATGAATCCATAAACCATTGATCAACAAGTCAAGATTTATTACCAAAAAGCCTTCAAGAAAAGAAAATCCAATTTCAAAGACCTAGATCTCGATTGGAAAGCAGAATATTAGTCCAAAGAATGGATTAAACTAGAATGGTACCTCTCTTTAAAAGAAGAAATTTCAATAGAAGAACTTGATAAAACACCAAGAAATCTTTCCAACAAAAGGCATCTGGCCCCTTACAGATCAATTATAAGAGGCTAAAGAATTTAGGCCCAAAAGGAAAAGCTATATTAGTATAGCTTTTTAATATGATTCTTGAAAATGCCAAATACACAAGAAATAGAAAAACAGTAACATATATCCAATATCCAAATCTAAACTATGGCACTGTGAGCTTGAAAATATCAGACCAATTGTGTTACTGGAAAAAGTGAAACTTTGCTTTATCAAAATAGTGAATAAATACTTGGCAAATATTTTTACAAAGCATAATATCTTGCAAGGATCAAATTTTGCTAGCCTATAGAAAGAGAGTACTACTGAGTCCATCTAACTTCCAAACAATATATGTGAAGAGGTCAGAAAAAAAAGAAAAAAATTATGAATACCTTTTCAAGACATAGCAAAAGTCTATAACACTATAAGTCTTGAAATATTGAAAAAGGCAATGTCAAGAATTTGAATTCCATTAGTAACAAGACAACTACTTATCAATCTTTTTAAGAACAAAGAATGTTGTACTATTCTTTTTACTAAATTTTCTGATCTATTTATAGCAGGGGATGGTATTGATAAAGAGGAAACAATATCTCCATTAATTTGATGAATTTTTTATAACCTATTGCTTTGCAAAATTCAAAATAAGTAGAATTATAGATATACTATAGAAAAAGAGTGGATACCTGACTTCCAGATACCAGAAATTAAGAATAAACTATCTATTAAACAAGCAGTCATTGTATATATAGATGACACAACCTGGATAGCTAGATCTAAGTAAGATATAAAGAACATTTTAAAAGAGGTCAAAAAATTCTATATAGTAAATAATTCACAGACTAATAATGAAAAGTCAATTTTGCTAAAATAAATCGGAATAAGCTGGAAACTGGAATAGTCCATATTGATACTAACAAAACAGAAGTCAAGGAAATGAGAAAAGATAATTAGGCATAATTCCTAAAAGTTTGATTTGAAAGAAGACATAACAGCAAGAATATAATTAACTTTTCAAAAGCTTAGATTAGATCGATAAATTTAGCAATCACATCAGGAAATTTTTTAGGTGAAAATCTCTGGAGATCTTTGGGCTAAATCTCCAGAGAACTTCCAGCGTCGTTAGAAGTCTCTGGAGTAAACGTTATATATATAATTTCTGGAGATAATCGAAAAAATTTTTGAACATCTCTGAAGATTATATATATAACTTTTTAATATAATCTCTGAATATTTTCGAAGATTTTAAATATAATAAATTATGTTTACATTAAATTATATATAAATATTATTGAAAATTGTATTACAAATATTTATTTATATTTAAAGATTATTTATTAAATTTATTTTGCATTACATATTTATTCTTTT
>CAJVPT010001119.1:0-23321 GCA_910592055.1 Acaulospora colombiana
GATAAACTTTTAATGAATTTTTGTTAAATAGTTATTGAATTTTTGACAAATTTTTTGTTAAACTTTTAATTAATAAAATTTTAATTTCCAAATTTTTTGATTGTCAAATTTTTGATTGCCAAATTTTTAATTGCCGAATTTTTGATTGCCGAGTTTTTGATTGCCAAATTTTTGATTGCCACTTTATTGCTGAAATGTAATATGCTGAGTGGTAGCAATTGAAAAGAATTTGGCAATATTTTTATTATTAAATTTAATCAAATTTGACAATAATTCAACTGCTGAATGATATAATTTCAACTATTAATACTATATTGTAGGAGATATTTATTGTTGAAGGTTAATTGTAGACTTACCAAGTTGTATATATTTGATTTAATTCAATGTGAATCGATTCTGGTGATACTCTTAATCTATACTGAAAGTTTCATTTGATGTGAAATACTAAAAGGTGGATATGTAACTTGCCACAACTAAAATCCTAATGGTTTTCTGCACCTTGGTATTAAATAAGCAGTTCTGATTACCACTTTCTTCATTCAGAAAGCAACCATTTCATTTGGAGAGTAGTGATTTATTGTTTGTTATATTATGATAGAGTATATAGATTATGCTGTCATCTAAATTATTTCTTTTTTTCTTACCAATGGCTATAGTATTCCTCATATATGTTGCTATCCAATGTGACTGTTGAGTGTGATGCTCTATTAAACTAGTGCTTTAAAGGAAAGAATTTGTACTATTGATTTAAAGGTACAATGTTTTGATTGTGTGATTATTCATTTTCTATTGGAAGTTAGTGAACCATTCTGGAGTATATCCTGGAGCTTATTTGTCTCTATATCTAATGACTTGTATCTAGTGAAGTGTGTAGATTCTATTAGCATTTAATATTTGTACTATAAATAAAAGACTATATTTGGCAAGTTGTTTTCTATATATGTGATAGAACTGTGGTATTACAATATCTTCTATTGTTATATCTGCTTTGTGTGTTATTGTAATAGCAGGTTTGCATTTATTCAAAAGGAAGTTGAATTCATGTTTTTTGAGTAATAGGATAATGTCATATGTGGGATTCTTCTTTACTGAAATGATGAGTGTGATGCAGTATGCAAGAATACTGTTTGTTGACCAAAAGTGATTCTGTGCCTATTGCAAGCAGTGTCTAGCTAGGTCTTCTGTAATATTCTTTTGATTAATTCTTTGAATTCAATTGAATATATGCACTTGAAGCTATCTATCTCATAGATTGAAGATACCATATTCCAGTGGATTGTAGATGACATTGTTGAGTATTGTGTTTGCTAGTCCTATTTTATGCTTGAATATGCTTGCCAATTTGTTGAACAGTCTATTGCATATATTTTTAGAGATAATTAAATTATTTAGCAAGTACTCGATACTGAGGTATAACACGTAGTTGATAATATATTATATCTATTTGTCAGTGATGGTTTTGCTTCCTATCACAGAGTGTGTTTGTAGAATTTTTTACTTGATACATTGTTTTTGATACTTTTTTGAAGTTGTTACATTATATAATACTCCTAATATTCTAATAGAGGTATTGTTGTTACAGCCCATAATGTGTGAATTATTCAAGTATATGTCTGTTGTCCTGTTTCTATGGTTGCCATTGATAATAATGCAGAAGAACTTTTGGTGTTTGACCTGTATGTCATTAATATGGTAAAATTGTTCTATGATATTTATTATAAATTAAAGGTTTGTGCTATTTTCTGCAAGTCATATATTATCATCCATAATGTGCTTATAGGAATTGAGGTTATTTTGTGAGTGATAGATTGGTCTATATACCTTGTGTAATAGAATGAGACTGTATAGCCTCTACATGTTATTTGAACTGTAGAGAGAAGAGGGTCATAAAAGATTCTTCACAGTAAAGGAGAGATAATATTGCCTTGGTTTATTTCATCTAGCACTGTATATTCTTTTGTGAATCCATAATATGTAATAACTACATTTGTTTGATTCTTGAGCAAGTTTGTGAGAAGTGTTGTAATTTGTATTGGGACTTTGATATATTGTAATACCAGTTAAAGCATTTCAATATTGATTAAGTCATATACTTTGGACATATCTTGGCTTAGTATTCAGGGTTGTTTGTTGAATTCTTTAGTATTTTTGATAATATTATTGATTGAATGGATTGGATCTTGTGTGCTACTGCTAGGCAGTACTGCCCAGTTTAGTTCACATAAAATAGAGTATTTTGCTATACTATCTACCAGTTTATTTGTTATTATTTTTGTGAAGATTTTCCAACTTGCATTCAAAAGTGTGATTGGTCTTGTAATATTGAGAATATTATTCCAGTCCTTAGGCTTAGAAATTAAGTAAATAAGACCTCTACTCTATTCCTTAGAAGTGTTACCTAATACCAGTATATTATTAAAAATTCTAAAGAGTAGTTCAAGTGTTTTCTTCTTCATGTATTTGTAGGCTCTATATGATATGGTGTTTTCTTTCTGAGGCTGATTGTGAGCTTCTATGCTTTATTGCTTGAACAAGTTCTTGCCATGTGATTGGAACTAAAGTGTCTTTATACTATATAACTTGTATATTCTCTTTGGGATTGTATATCTCTTGACAAAAGGGATATAGATATAGTGAAGCTATATTTCTTTTAGTGATCCATTGTTTGAAATGTTTTCTGACTTGAGTGTAGATTTTTTAGGGATCTATTATAATTTCAATATTGTTGTCATCTTGGATAATCACTCTGTCTAATATAATTGATCTTGTGGGGTAATCAAAAATACTATTGATTATTACTTTCTTTTGATTTGTTAACATGGCCTGGCATCTAATAAAGAATTGTTTTATCATTTGCTTTTTTTTGTAATCAGTGAACCATTTGATTACTATTTTGAGTTTCTTACTAAAATCTCAAGTTATTGTTATCTAGCTGGATATATAGTCATAAGGAGAAATAAGTTGTTAATTAGTCAGTCCCTGGAATAATACTGTTAAGATATTATTGATTGCTTGTAGTATTTCAATGTGAGTATAGTTTTGTAAGCCTTGCTATAGTGTTTGCATCTAATGGATAATATTGTGAAGCTTTACAATTTTCTGAAATGTATCCTTTTTCTATTTTTAGATTCTAGGTTTTCTGTATAGTTTGTATTTGGGAATATGTTTTTTTGCAGCTTGATATATTATATGTATAAATTTGTTTCATAGTTGATTAATATCTGAGATATCTGATAATTCATCTAGGTATATAATATTCTTCTTCACTTGTGTAGCAAATTTATTCCATAGCTCTTTACTAATATTATTTCAATTGAATCTCTAAATGGAAGTACATTTGGGTTTACTGACTGGTTTGTCTAGTTGCCATGCTTCTACTTCAGTTAACATGTCAGTGTGATCACTGTGAGTTAGGTTTCTAATATCAGCTATAATGTATGCTTCTCTAGATTGCCATATATAAGAAGGTAGTATCCATATTTGATCTATTCTACTGCTATCTTGGAGGTTGTGTCAGATGTACTCTTTGTATAAGAGATTATATTCTCTGTAAGTATCGATAAAGCCTTGTTCTATAAAATATTGTATATGTAATGCTAAGGGAAATATTAATTGATATTTCTTTTGAGTACTTTCTTTGTCTAGGCTTGGATTGCTTACTGCATTAAAATCACCTGCAACTATCATTTGAAAGTTGTTCTTTTTTTCCTCTGTGATCCATTGTCATAGTATTTTGAAAGTGTTTTATTTTTCATTGTTAAGAGAATGTGTTGAAAAATAATCTCCAATAATTCTGGTTATGGTTTTATTTGGAAAGACCAAATCTAGAGCAATGAGTCTGCCTTGGTATTGTTTATATTTAAATACTCTGCAAGTAAGTTTGTGTTGTAGGGTGATGCTTATCCTGTGTTCAATGTTTTGGTTATTCTTATGTGTTCACTATGACTGAAAATTTGGATGTTTCCAATATTTTGATTGTTATGTTGTTTTATTTGTTTCAGTAGTGATTATTATTTGTCAATCATTAAGGTTACAAAGTTCTAGCCATGTGTTGTATTTGGTATTATTCATTATTTAACATATATTGTGTATAATAATTTTCCAAATGGGGTTGTATTGATTGTCTATTGTATTCAAAGAGTCAGTAATAGCATTGTCTGATAATTCATTAATGATTTCTGAATATGTATCAGATAGTTCACTCATTGGTTGAATGTGGAGGAGCGAATTGTGTCTGATGAAAAGAGGTCCTAGATATTGATAAGCTCCATAGGTGAAGTTGAGATGACACTCATATTTCCTTCTAGTCTTAATAGTTGTTGATTGATATGAATTTGATCTTGTTGAATATCTTGTACTGGGCTAGTTGCTTTTCTTTTCCTAAATATGTTTGAGATCATACTTATGTTATCAGCTATAATTTATTTATTATCTTGCTTGATGAATATCTCTTTGTCTGCTTTGTAGAAGTAGTAGTAATAGCTGTCATTTTCAAGGTAACCTATTCTTTGATCCAATTGTATTAGCTCTTCTTTGATTTGTCCAATATCTATTCTAATTGCTTGAACTGCTTTTATAATATCATGAAGTGAAATTTTATGTACTTCTTGTTTCGATAATATTTTTATTTCTTTTTTGGTGGTATTGTATTGAGAAAAGTTTTTTACTATTGCTACAAAGGTTCTTGTTTGATTGTTTTGTTTATTTTGTGATGCTCGAAGAGATGGAGCACCATTGGTTTTAAATCTTCAATATAATCTATCAAATTTCTTTGACATTGTTTTTTTTCTCTCTAGTGACTTGTTGTTTTTTTCAGATTGGGCAATCTTTGACTTGGTGTTCTAAGCTGAAACAAAGGTAACATGGTTTTGTGTCCATGAGAATCCAGTTGAGTTTAATATTGCCTAGTTGGGCTAGAAATTTAATTGCTTCTGCTAATATTTCTTTATCTTTGAAGCTGATAATTGCTAGACATTTTCTTTTGTAAGAATTGAACCATAGAATATAGATAGTTTTTACTTTGGTTGCCTCAATAATTGATTTGAGATCATATCCTGTAGTACTCAGTAGTAGGATAATTAGTTTAATGGTAAATTTGCTTCTCTTTTCTTTGATCTAATTGATATTTAGAAATAGAAAAATTCTGTACATATCTTCTTTGAAGCCTATGGACCATTTGAGGATTACTCTGTTATAGTTCTTTTGCTTTTCATATTTCACATCAACAGATTGTTATAAGTCCCATGTTTTCATGCATAGTGATCTGATTGGTCCATATTTGGTTAGTGCAACTTTGAGTTCTTCATGTGTTATATTCAAGAGAATGTCTCACACTCTCATTTTCTTGCTCTTTGTAGTAATATCGTTATGAATTGGCATTTCCTGTATTTAATAGTGATATTATGTCTAGTTTGATAGTAGATGTCATTTCAGCTTCTTTTTTATTTGTGAATAGAATAGTTATATATTTGCCTGCTAGTGTATTATTAGTTCTGATTGATGTGACTGATTTGTATCTTGCGAGTGCTATTTTAACTAAGTATAGTTAACTGTTGGTGTCTTTTCTAGATACCTGCTCCAAAAAAAAAACCTTCTTGAATCATTTTCTTCCATATTGTATTTGCCAATCTGTGAGGAGGGGATGTTAAAGTATTTGATTTTTAGAGGTTATTTCCTTGTCTTTGCTCTTGTCCTTAGTGCCTTGTGCTTTTTCACCTTTTTCAAATCAGTTAATTTCTGATGCTGCTGGTGTGCTAAAAGTCTTTGGTGAAGATAGTGTATTGATAAAATGGTCATAGTGTTTAATTTCTCTATGGTTGAGCTGATTTTGTTGTTGTCTTACTGTTTATGAGTTTTTACCTTGAAGATTGCTTCAATGCTTTCATGTTCAGTAGAAACCACTTCTAGCTCTATGCTTGTATGTATTTGTCTTTGGATAGTTCTGCTACTTCTTAATATTATACTGTTTTGTATCTGGTATTATTTATTGCGAAAATATATTGTGTTTCTATTGAAAACTCTCTTTTTCTTCCCAAAATTATTTTGTGAAAAAATTTTCTAAAAAGAAAATTTTTAGAAATTTGAATGTGAGTGGAAAAAAGTTTTTTTTTGTTATCAGATTATTAATATTAATATATACTAAATTTAAAATATAATACATTAACATGTATCTCAATTTTTTTATTAAAATAATCAGTACTTAATTAAATTTATTTGTATCTATATTTAGTTGATATAAATGAAAAAACAATAAATTACATATTTTATAATATAATACATATAATACATATTATAAATAAATTGATTAAAATAAAAAAGTAAAAAAAAAATCTTATAAAATATGCAAAAAAAAACTATAATTTATACCTTAATTAACTTATTTAAAGTATATAATAGAACTAATAAGTTATGGCTACAAAACAAATAATACAATAATTAAGTATAGAAATAATTGATTTAAAATAGTAATCAATCTAGAATTATATATATTCTTTAATAGTATTATATATTATTAAGAATACTAAAAGTTGAAAAGGTAATAAATTGAATAACTCTTTTTACTGATTCATATTTTTTCAAAAAAAAATTCCTTTTTTGATAACTTCTTTAAAAAACTTATAATGACACTTTTAGCCAAACAACAAAGATACAGCAAACTTCTAAAAAATAGAATAGAAAGCTCTTTACAAGATCCACTTTAAAGAAAAGAAATATTTTTTACTACAAGTTCTATATTTGATCTATAAAACTTTTTAAAAAAAAAGCTATAGAAAGCTTGAATTACTATAAGGCTATAAGACTCAACATTAACTTTCCAAGCTTCTAACTAAACTAATGTAAAATAAACACTTTTCTAGACATTAGAAAGAACCTTGCTGACAATAGTTACAACTGGTAAACTAACTATAACTAAAAATTTGCAAAAACTCAAAAGGATACAAGAAATCTAAAATAATAGTTAAAGGATATCATATATTAATAACAATATATAAACACAATATATTTTATTGTGCAAACACATATACATCTCTTTTATGAAGAAACTTGAAGAAAACAAAAATAAAACACAAAAATTTCAGTTTATATATTTAATCAACAATGTAACAGTAGCAATAATATATAAAGAAAAATAAGACAAACTAGGTTATAATCAATGTATTCAGACATAAACAGTACAATAAATAAACAAGTAAACAATATCACCTGAATAAAAACAAGACAGACTTAATTGTGATTGATGTATTCAAATATAAACAGTACAACAAACAAATAAGTAAATAATAATATGTAAAGAAAAATATAACAAAACAGACTTGATTGTAATTGATGTGTTTATATATAAACAGCACAATAAACAAACAAGTAAACAATAATATATCTTATTTTAAATAAAATAATGTATTAATTAATTTGTATTATGTGATATTATGATAACCAAAGAACAAAAGATAATCCAAATTCTAGAGTAATAAGAAAAAGAGCTATTAAAGGTTTTGAAATAAATAGCTTTTAACCAAAACATTCAATAGGAACTATAGAAAACAAAGATAATTCAACATAAGTTAAGATCAATTGAAGCTATCTAACACTATATTTCTACAGAAATAATTCACTTATTTTTGATACTAGATAATATTATTGTCAATCTATTAAGAATAGATTCCAAAATCCTAGCAAAGAAATATATATTATAACAATATATTCTCATTCTCTAGAAGAAAGGACAAGACAAAAAGGAAAATCTTAAAACATCTATAATAAAATATATATATATATAATATATTAACAAATAATCAGTAAATTATTTATCAAGCTTTATTAAAAAGAGGTTTAATGATAGAAGTATTCCGATGAAGGTTCAACTACTTTCTATAGAATATATAAAAAAACATTTATTAAAAAAATAATAATAGAGAATAAAAAAATAGTAGAACAAGCAAAGTTGAAACAAAAAGATTTAAAAGAAACAATATAAGAAAATTGTATTACTAACAATATTTTTTACAACACAAGAAATAGAACTCTAAGTTCTATAGTAAGTCTATTCTTTATCAAAAAATAAGGTTCAATTAAAATAGGTTTACTTCAGGTAATGATGAGTCCTTAAAGTATTTAGCATATAAAATTTTACAGATTTCTTATGTCCCTTTTTAAGAGACAAAATTCATAGCTCTTCACTTTAATAGGGACAAAAGTCAAGAAATATTATAAATTAATGATTTGAATAATAGAGAACAATGTGAATAGCTTTTTTATAATTATTAATTTAAAATTTTAACATTTCCTAGTGAGGGACATTTAACTTTTGTCCCTGTCTCCCCCTTTAGGGACCCATCTTTAACTCCAGGTAACATTATCAGGAAAAACCATTAAAAAAGGAATCAAGTATCTTAAAAAAGTATTAAGAATACCTAAGAAATAAATCCTTTCAAAACTGAATTTACCAATTTTTTTTTTTTTAAAAAAAATACTGACTCAGCCTTGTTTTATTTGTATATTTGCAGTGATATTATATAGAAAAGCTATCTTAGAATATATTACCTGTTTTCTACCAAACAAAACTCAATAGAGATTTCCCTTTCCCAGGATACTCACCTTGTGGCTTATTGTCACCCTTGTGTAGGGGCTAACATGCCAAGGCAGGCTAGTGCTAAAATAAATTTTAAAAATAAAGGAGTTGTCTATAATGTTTGTGAGCTATTAATTCATAAAATCATTGACTAGATTTGTGTATTGTTCTTTTATGAATCTTTCTCTTTGGATAAAGGTCAGGTCTTCTTTTCTGGTTTCATATTTTGCTTGTTTCTCTTTTTTTCTTGTGATGACCATGGTGGCTTTTCATCTCTGAAATTTTTTGCATCTCTCTATTCAGATTTTGTATAGAAAATTTGTTATACTAGAGCATATTTTACCTAGGCAAGTTTTCCTGTCCAGTTGATTTGAAATAGCATTTTGGATGTTATAGACTAGTTCTTTGAAGAAGGCTCCTCTGATGCTTGCTATTAGATATTCTTTGTATTTTAAATTTGGTTTGCTTGTGAATATGTTTACAAATTTTCTTTCCCTTTCTTATGTTTTGTGACTTTGGATGAAAGTGGTTATAGTATTAATTAGGAAGTCTTCTGTGGTAGATCTGAGTTGGCTACAGATAAAAGGGTGTGTACTGGTTTCTGGTTCATTGTATCTTGGGCATTTGTTGTTCTTGAAAATAGATGGGGTTGTAGCATGAAGTTTGCTTTTAATTGGTAGTTCATCATTCCAGATGCTGAGACAGAATTTTCTGAGCTTTTGGTCTTCCCAGTCAGTGTGGTGGTTGCTTATTTTAGTTGGTTGTAATAGTGTAATGGTTGTTTGCCAATATATTTCCTTTGCTATTCTTTTATTGTAGTTGCATCTTGTTCAGTTAAAAAGTCTCCATTTCGCCAAGTGGATTGTTTGAGTGAGCTTTTTTGTAATTAATTTTATGGGAATTTCTGTGGAAACATTGTTCCATTGTAGTGTTATCTCTTGGGAGCTATATTGTGATTTCAATACCTCAATCACTTTCTCGCCAGGTTTCATTTCTTTTCATCTATCAATCCAATTTGCTTGTTTATTTTGTTCAATTCCTGAGTGACTTTTTATCTTGTATAAGGATAGTTTTATTTGGTTTTGTTTACACAAACCCACTATTTGGAGAAGAAGGTTTGAATTTTTCTGTGTTTTGATAATTTTTTCTGGCTTTTCTTTTTGAGTCTTGAGGATACTGTTAATTGCTGCTTGGCTATCAGTATATAGGGATACTGAGGAGTGTTCGGGTAGAACACTTAATGCCATGAGTATTGTTGCAATTTCTGCCCTGGTGAATGATAGGTATGTTATTATTTGTTCTTGAAAAGTGTATTTCTCTTGGTTTGGAGTAATGATAACCCAGCCCAGTCCCATATAATATTTTTTATTGAAATTGTTCATTGAACCATCTGTATAGATTTCAAAAATAGTGTAGTTTCTTAGTTTTTCTCTGGTTGATGCTAATGATGCCAGGCTTTCAGTATGGCCTTTGAGCATTTTTGTTAAATATTGGAGATGTAGTTATACACTATTTGGTGGTTAAATTTCAATAGTTGCTTCTTGTTGAGCTGTTGAAGCTTGTGCATATTTTGAAAGTGTATTGGAGAGGGAGTTGAGGGAAACCCTGTTTCTCCAGATTGTTTCTCTTTCTATATAACTGCTTTGCCTTGTTGAGAACTTGCTTTTGTGAACTGGTATTGCAATGAATTATTATTTAGTAACTGTAAAACTGCATTTACTAGTTTGATTTTCTGTGTTGTTTATTGTGCATCCCTCACAAGTCTCTAGTGGTAAGCTTTCTGGATTCTACGTATAGTATAATGTTTTTATCTATTTTCTGTTATCTTTTTCCAATAGTTGAGTTGCCTTCTTTCATTGTGAATATCCAATAAGGTCTGGAGAAGGGAAGGTCAGTGAAGAGTGTGTCTTGTGTAAAGATGTTTTTGATTGTATTAGTATTTGCTTGGTCTTTGGTTTCCAGTATTGTTTTAAGTTTGTTCTGTATAGTAGTGAACCACCTTGGAGTTGGGCCTGAGACTGATTTTTTAGTGATTTGAATAATTTAACACCATTCTAATACTTTAGATTTGTCTGTATTTAAGAGTTGCCATGTAAATAGAGGGTTGTGCTTTTTTGGATTTTTCCAAATTTCAGCAAAGAAAGCCTTGCTTATTATATCTTATATTGCAGTATCTATTTCTTTTATAAGAATCAGGCTATTGATTTCTTGTGGTAGGTATGTTGTAAATCCATGTCTTCTCAAAAGCCATATGATATTATATATAAGGTTGTTGTCTAACTTCTTTATAGAGCTCTCTATCTTGTTTAGAATGGGTTGGGTTAACCAAAATTCGTTTTACAGTGTCTATAATCTTATTCTTGCTATTTCTCCTACTCTATTGGCTCTATTAATTCTGTTGATCCAGTTTGTAGTATGAAGCAGAAGTTGTTTATCCCATAGGTGTATTATGTTGTATTCATATTTATTGTAGAGGATATTGTTGTAAGTTGTTCTGGCTAGGCCTAGTTTATATTTAAAGGTTGATGTGATATTGTTCATGAGGAGGTTGCATGATTTTTCAAATAGAATCATATTATTGTATAGGTACTCAGTACTAGGAATTAGGACATGATTTATGATATATTGTGTTTGCTTATCTGTAAGATTTTTTATTCCTATTAGTGTTTTGGTCTTCTTGAATTTTTGTTGAATTAGGATCCTTTGGTAGTCTTTCTTTCCTAAGCTGCAATGCCACACTCCTAAAATTCTGACTGAGAGTCCTTTGGGACAGCCCTGGATAGTTTGATTGTCTATTACTATTCCTTGCCTGAAGTCATCCTCTTTACCATTATAATGATTAATTGCGATTTCTGCAGATTGATTTTGATATCATTGATGTGATAAAATTCTTCTACTACTTTGATGATTTCTCTCATGTCTTTCATATTATCTGTAATCTAAATAGTATCATTCATGTATGTGTTGACTGCAATGTTAGCCTTTTTTGTTGACCAGCCTTTTTGTAAGTTTCTGTATATTTTTGTCAAGATTGTGTAGCCTGTAAAATCTTTGTCTATTTTGGTTATGAGGGGATTATAGAAGTTATGCCAGAGAAGGGGGATATTGTATCCTCTTGATCAATACCATCCTCAACTCCATATTCTGCTATGGATCCATAACATGTCAAAACAATGTTTTGTCATTAGTTGAATATATTACAGAGAATATTAATAATTTGAGAAGGAAACCTGATGCATTTGAGTGCTAAGGTTAGCATTTCAAGGTTGACTGAATCATCAAAGTAGTAGAAGAATTTTATCACATCAATGATATCAAAATCAATCTGCAGAAATCGCAATTAATCATTATAATGGTAAAGAGGATGACTTCAGGCAAGGAATAGTAATAGACAATCAAACTATCCAGGGCTGTCCCAAAGGACTCTCAGTCAGAATTTTAGGAGTGTGGCATTGCAGCTTAGGAAAGAAAGACTACCAAAGGATCCTAATTCAACAAAAATTCAAGAAGACCAAAACACTAATAGGAATAAAAAATCTTACAGATAAGCAAACACAATATATCATAAATCATGTCCTAATTCCTAGTACTGAGTACCTATACAATAATATGATTCTATTTGAAAAATCATGCAACCTCCTCATGAACAATATCACATCAACCTTTAAATATAAACTAGGCCTAGCCAGAACAACTTACAACAATATCCTCTACAATAAATATGAATACAACATAATACACCTATGGGATAAACAACTTCTGCTTCATACTACAAACTGGATCAACAGAATTAATAGAGCCAATAGAGTAGGAGAAATAGCAAGAATAAGATTATAGACACTGTAAAACGAATTTTGGTTAACCCAACCCATTCTAAACAAGATAGAGAGCTCTATAAAGAAGTTAGACAACAACCTTATATATAATATCATATGGCTTTTGAGAAGACATGGATTTACAACATACCTACCACAAGAAATCAATAGCCTGATTCTTATAAAAGAAATAGATACTGCAATATAAGATATAATAAGCAAGGCTTTCTTTGCTGAAATTTGGAAAAATCCAAAAAAGCACAACCCTCTATTTACATGGCAACTCTTAAATACAGACAAATCTAAAGTATTAGAATGGTGTTAAATTATTCAAATCACTAAAAAATCAGTCTCAGGCCCAACTCCAAGGTGGTTCACTACTATACAGAACAAACTTAAAACAATACTGGAAACCAAAGACCAAGCAAATACTAATACAATCAAAAACATCTTTACACAAGACACACTCTTCACTGACCTTCCCTTCTCCAGACCTTATTGGATATTCACAATGAAAGAAGGCAACTCAACTATTGGAAAAAGATAACAGAAAATAGATAAAAACATTATACTATACGTAGAATCCAGAAAGCTTACCACTAGAGACTTGTGAGGGATGCACAATAAACAACACAGAAAATCAAACTAGTAAATGCAGTTTTACAGTTACTAAATAATAATTCATTGCAATACCAGTTCACAAAAGCAAGTTCTCAACAAGGCAAAGCAGTTATATAGAAAGAGAAACAATCTGGAGAAACAGGGTTTCCCTCAACTCCCTCTCCAATACACTTTCAAAATATGCACAAGCTTCAACAGCTCAACAAGAAGCAACTATTGAAATTTAACCACCAAATAGTGTATAACTACATCTCCAATATTTAACAAAAATGCTCAAAGGCCATACTGAAAGCCTGGCATCATTAGCATCAACCAGAGAAAAACTAAGAAACTACACTATTTTTGAAATCTATACAGATGGTTCAATGAACAATTTCAATAAAAAATATTATATGGGACTGGGCTGGGTTATCATTACTCCAAACCAAGAGAAATACACTTTTCAAGAACAAATAATAACATACCTATCATTCACCAGGGCAGAAATTGCAACAATACTCATGGCATTAAGTGTTCTACCCGAACACTCCTCAGTATCCCTATATACTGATAGCCAAGCAGCAATTAACAGTATCCTCAAGACTCAAAAAGAAAAGCCAGAAAAAATTATCAAAACACAGAAAAATTCAAACCTTCTTCTCCAAATAGTGGGTTTGTGTAAACAAAACCAAATAAAACTATCCTTATACAAGATAAAAAGTCACTCAGGAATTGAACAAAATAAACAAGCAAATTGGATTGATAGATGAAAAGAAATGAAACCTGGCGAGAAAGTGATTGAGGTATTGAAATCACAATATAGCTCCCAAGAGATAACACTACAATGGAACAATGTTTCCACAGAAATTCCCATAAAATTAATTACAAAAAAGCTCACTCAAACAATCCACTTGGCGAAATGGAGACTTTTTAACTGAACAAGATGCAACTACAATAAAAGAATAGCAAAGGAAATATATTGGCAAACAACCATTACACTATTACAACCAACTAAAATAAGCAACCACCACACTGACTGGGAAGACCAAAAGCTCAGAAAATTCTGTCTCAGCATCTGGAATGATGAACTACCAATTAAAAGCAAACTTCATGCTACAACCCCATCTATTTTCAAGAACAACAAATGCCCAAGATACAATGAACCAGAAACCAGTACACACCCTTTTATCTGTAGCCAACTCAGATCTACCACAGAAGACTTCCTAATTAATACTATAACCACTTTCATCCAAAGTCACAAAACATAAGAAAGGGAAAGAAAATTTGTAAACATATTCACAAGCAAACCAAATTTAAAATACAAAGAATATCTAATAGCAAGCATCAGAGGAGCCTTCTTCAAAGAACTAGTCTATAACATCCAAAATGCTATTTCAAATCAACTGGACAGGAAAACTTGCCTAGGTAAAATATGCTCTAGTATAACAAATTTTCTATACAAAATCTGAATAGAGAGATGCAAAAAATTTCAGAGATGAAAAGCCACCATGGTCATCACAAGAAAAAAAGAGAAACAAGCAAAATATGAAACCAGAAAAGAAGACCTGACCTTTATCCAAAGAGAAAGATTCATAAAAGAACAATACACAAATCTAGTCAATGATTTTATGAATTAATAGCTCACAAACATTATAGACAACTCCTTTATTTTTAAAATTTATTTTAGCACTAGCCTGCCTTGGCATGTTAGCCCCTACACAAGGGTGACAATAAGCCACAAGGTGAGTATCCTGGGAAAGGGAAATCTCTATTGAGTTTTGTTTGGTAGAAAACAGGTAATATATTCTAAGATAGCTTTTCTATATAATATCACTGCAAATATACAAATAAAACAAGGCTGAGTCAGTATTTTTTTTAAAAAAAAAAAAATTGGTAAATTCAGTTTTGAAAGGATTTATTTCTTAGGTATTCTTAATACTTTTTTAAGATACTTGATTCCTTTTTTAATGGTTTTTCCTGATAATGTTACCTGGAGTTAAAGATGGGTCCCTAAAGGGGGAGACAGGGACAAAAGTTAAATGTCCCTCACTAGGAAATGTTAAAATTTTAAATTAATAATTATAAAAAAGCTATTCACATTGTTCTCTATTATTCAAATCATTAATTTATAATATTTCTTGACTTTTGTCCCTATTAAAGTGAAGAGCTATGAATTTTGTCTCTTAAAAAGGGACATAAGAAATCTGTAAAATTTTATATGCTAAATACTTTAAGGACTCATCATTACCTGAAGTAAACCTATTTTAATTGAACCTTATTTTTTGATAAAGAATAGACTTACTATAGAACTTAGAGTTCTATTTCTTGTGTTGTAAAAAATATTGTTAGTAATACAATTTTCTTATATTGTTTCTTTTAAATCTTTTTGTTTCAACTTTGCTTGTTCTACTATTTTTTTATTCTCTATTATTATTTTTTTAATAAATGTTTTTTTATATATTCTATAGAAAGTAGTTGAACCTTCATCGGAATACTTCTATCATTAAACCTCTTTTTAATAAAGCTTGATAAATAATTTACTGATTATTTGTTAATATATTATATATATATATATTTTATTATAGATGTTTTAAGATTTTCCTTTTTGTCTTGTCCTTTCTTCTAGAGAATGAGAATATATTGTTATAATATATATTTCTTTGCTAGGATTTTGGAATCTATTCTTAATAGATTGACAATAATATTATCTAGTATCAAAAATAAGTGAATTATTTCTGTAGAAATATAGTGTTAGATAGCTTCAATTGATCTTAACTTATGTTGAATTATCTTTGTTTTCTATAGTTCCTATTGAATGTTTTGGTTAAAAGCTATTTATTTCAAAACCTTTAATAGCTCTTTTTCTTATTACTCTAGAATTTGGATTATCTTTTGTTCTTTGGTTATCATAATATCACATAATACAAATTAATTAATACATTATTTTATTTAAAATAAGATATATTATTGTTTACTTGTTTGTTTATTGTGCTGTTTATATATAAACACATCAATTACAATCAAGTCTGTTTTGTTATATTTTTCTTTACATATTATTATTTACTTATTTGTTTGTTGTACTGTTTATATTTGAATACATCAATCACAATTAAGTCTGTCTTGTTTTTATTCAGGTGATATTGTTTACTTGTTTATTTATTGTACTGTTTATGTCTGAATACATTGATTATAACCTAGTTTGTCTTATTTTTCTTTATATATTATTGCTACTGTTACATTGTTGATTAAATATATAAACTGAAATTTTTGTGTTTTATTTTTGTTTTCTTCAAGTTTCTTCATAAAAGAGATGTATATGTGTTTGCACAATAAAATATATTGTGTTTATATATTGTTATTAATATATGATATCCTTTAACTATTATTTTAGATTTCTTGTATCCTTTTGAGTTTTTGCAAATTTTTAGTTATAGTTAGTTTACCAGTTGTAACTATTGTCAGCAAGGTTCTTTCTAATGTCTAGAAAAGTGTTTATTTTACATTAGTTTAGTTAGAAGCTTGGAAAGTTAATGTTGAGTCTTATAGCCTTATAGTAATTCAAGCTTTCTATAGCTTTTTTTTTAAAAAGTTTTATAGATCAAATATAGAACTTGTAGTAAAAAATATTTCTTTTCTTTAAAGTGGATCTTGTAAAGAGCTTTCTATTCTATTTTTTAGAAGTTTGCTGTATCTTTGTTGTTTGGCTAAAAGTGTCATTATAAGTTTTTTAAAGAAGTTATCAAAAAAGGAATTTTTTTTTGAAAAAATATGAATCAGTAAAAAGAGTTATTCAATTTATTACCTTTTCAACTTTTAGTATTCTTAATAATATATAATACTATTAAAGAATATATATAATTCTAGATTGATTACTATTTTAAATCAATTATTTCTATACTTAATTATTGTATTATTTGTTTTGTAGCCATAACTTATTAGTTCTATTATATACTTTAAATAAGTTAATTAAGGTATAAATTATAGTTTTTTTTTGCATATTTTATAAGATTTTTTTTTTACTTTTTTATTTTAATCAATTTATTTATAATATGTATTATATGTATTATATTATAAAATATGTAATTTATTGTTTTTTCATTTATATCAACTAAATATAGATACAAATAAATTTAATTAAGTACTGATTATTTTAATAAAAAAATTGAGATACATGTTAATGTATTATATTTTAAATTTAGTATATATTAATATTAATAATCTGATAACAAAAAAAAACTTTTTTCCACTCACATTCAAATTTCTAAAAATTTTCTTTTTAGAAAATTTTTTCACAAAATAATTTTGGGAAGAAAAAGAGAGTTTTCAATAGAAACACAATATATTTTCGCAATAAATAATACCAGATACAAAACAGTATAATATTAAGAAGTAGCAGAACTATCCAAAGACAAATACATACAAGCATAGAGCTAGAAGTGGTTTCTACTGAACATGAAAGCATTGAAGCAATCTTCAAGGTAAAAACTCATAAACAGTAAGACAACAACAAAATCAGCTCAACCATAGAGAAATTAAACACTATGACCATTTTATCAATACACTATCTTCACCAAAGACTTTTAGCACACCAGCAGCATCAGAAATTAACTGATTTGAAAAAGGTGAAAAAGCACAAGGCACTAAGGACAAGAGCAAAGACAAGGAAATAACCTCTAAAAATCAAATACTTTAACATCCCCTCCTCACAGATTGGCAAATACAATATGGAAGAAAATGATTCAAGAAGGTTTTTTTTTTGGAGCAGGTATCTAGAAAAGACACCAACAGTTAACTATACTTAGTTAAAATAGCACTCGCAAGATACAAATCAGTCACATCAATCAGAACTAATAATACACTAGCAGGCAAATATATAACTATTCTATTCACAAATAAAAAAGAAGCTGAAATGACATCTACTATCAAACTAGACATAATATCACTATTAAATACAGGAAATGCCAATTCATAACGATATTACTACAAAGAGCAAGAAAATGAGAGTGTGAGACATTCTCTTGAATATAACACATGAAGAACTCAAAGTTGCACTAACCAAATATGGACCAATCAGATCACTATGCATGAAAACATGGGACTTATAACAATCTGTTGATGTGAAATATGAAAAGCAAAAGAACTATAACAGAGTAATCCTCAAATGGTCCATAGGCTTCAAAGAAGATATGTACAGAATTTTTCTATTTCTAAATATCAATTAGATCAAAGAAAAGAGAAGCAAATTTACCATTAAACTAATTATCCTACTACTGAGTACTACAGGATATGATCTCAAATCAATTATTGAGGCAACCAAAGTAAAAACTATCTATATTCTATGGTTCAATTCTTACAAAAGAAAATGTCTAGCAATTATCAGCTTCAAAGATAAAGAAATATTAGCAGAAGCAATTAAATTTCTAGCCCAACTAGGCAATATTAAACTCAACTGGATTCTCATGGACACAAAACCATGTTACCTTTGTTTCAGCTTAGAACACCAAGTCAAAGATTGCCCAATCTGAAAAAAACAACAAGTCACTAGAGAGAAAAAAAACAATGTCAAAGAAATTTGATAGATTATATTGAAGATTTAAAACCAATGGTGCTCCATCTCTTCGAGCATCACAAAATAAACAAAACAATCAAACAAGAACCTTTGTAGCAATAGTAAAAAACTTTTCTCAATACAATACCACCAAAAAAGAAATAAAAATATTATCGAAACAAGAAGTACATAAAATTTCACTTCATGATATTATAAAAGCAGTTCAAGCAATTAGAATAGATATTGGACAAATCAAAGAAGAGCTAATACAATTGGATCAAAGAATAGGTTACCTTGAAAATGACAGCTATTACTACTACTTCTACAAAGCAGACAAAGAGATATTCATCAAGCAAGATAATAAATAAATTATAGCTGATAACATAAGTATGATCTCAAACATATTTAGGAAAAGAAAAGCAACTAGCCCAGTACAAGATATTCAACAAGATCAAATTCATATCAATCAACAACTATTAAGACTAGAAGGAAATATGAGTGTCATCTCAACTTCACCTATGGAGCTTATCAATATCTAGGACCTCTTTTCATCAGACACAATTCGCTCCTCCACATTCAACCAATGAGTGAACTATCTGATACATATTCAGAAATCATTAATGAATTATCAGACAATGCTATTACTGACTCTTTGAATACAATAGACAATCAATACAACCCCATTTGGAAAATTATTATACACAATATATGTTAAATAATGAATAATACCAAATACAACACATGGCTAGAACTTTGTAACCTTAATGATTGACAAATAATAATCACTACTGAAACAAATAAAACAACATAACAATCAAAATATTGGAAACATCCAAATTTTCAGTCATAGTGAACACATAAGAATAACCAAAACATTGAACACAGGATAAGCATCACCCTACAACACAAACTTACTTGCAGAGTATTTAAATATAAACAATACCAAGGCAGACTCATTGCTCTAGATTTGGTCTTTCCAAATAAAACCATAACCAGAATTATTGGAGATTATTTTTCAACACATTCTCTTAACAATGAAAAATAAAACACTTTCAAAATACTATGACAATGGATCACAGAGGAAAAAAAGAACAACTTTCAAATGATAGTTGCAGGTGATTTTAATGCAGTAAGCAATCCAAGCCTAGACAAAGAAAGTACTCAAAAGAAATATCAATTAATATTTCCCTTAGCATTACATATACAATATTTTATAGAACAAGGCTTTATCGATACTTACAGAGAATATAATCTCTTATACAAAGAGTACATCTGACACAACCTCCAAGATAGCAGTAGAATAGATCAAATATGGATACTACCTTCTTATATATGGCAATCTAGAGAAGCATACATTATAGCTGATATTAGAAACCTAACTCACAGTGATCACACTGACATGTTAACTGAAGTAGAAGCATGGCAACTAGACAAACCAGTCAGTAAACCCAAATGTACTTCCATTTAGAGATTCAATTGAAATAATATTAGTAAAGAGCTATGGAATAAATTTGCTACACAAGTGAAGAAGAATATTATATACCTAGATGAATTATCAGATATCTCAGATATTAATCAACTATGAAACAAATTTATACATATAATATATCAAGCTGCAAAAAAACATATTCCCAAATACAAACTATACAGAAAACCTAGAATCTAAAAATAGAAAAAGGATACATTTCAGAAAATTGTAAAGCTTCACAATATTATCCATTAGATGCAAACACTATAGCAAGGCTTACAAAACTATACTCACATTGAAATACTACAAGCAATCAATAATATCTTAACAGTATTATTCCAGGGACTGACTAATTAACAACTTATTTCTCCTTATGACTATATATCCAGCTAGATAACAATAACTTGAGATTTTAGTAAGAAACTCAAAATAGTAATCAAATGGTTCACTGATTACAAAAAAAAGCAAATGATAAAACAATTCTTTATTAGATGCCAGGCCATGTTAACAAATCAAAAGAAAGTAATAATCAATAGTATTTTTGATTACCCCACAAGATCAATTATATTAGACAGAGTGATTATCCAAGATGACAACAATATTGAAATTATAATAGATCCCTAAAAAATCTACACTCAAGTCAGAAAACATTTCAAACAATGGATCACTAAAAGAAATATAGCTTCACTATATCTATATCCCTTTTGTCAAGAGATATACAATCCCAAAGAGAATATACAAGTTATATAGTATAAAGACACTTTAGTTCCAATCACATGGCAAGAACTTGTTCAAGCAATAAAGCATAGAAGCTCACAATCAGCCTCAGAAAGAAAACACCATATCATATAGAGCCTACAAATACATGAAGAAGAAAACACTTGAACTACTCTTTAGAATTTTTAATAATATACTGGTATTAGGTAACACTTCTAAGGAATAGAGTAGAGGTCTTATTTACTTAATTTCTAAGCCTAAGGACTGGAATAATATTCTCAATATTACAAGACCAATCACACTTTTGAATGCAAGTTGGAAAATCTTCACAAAAATAATAACAAATAAACTGGTAGATAGTATAGCAAAATACTCTATTTTATGTGAACTAAACTGGGCAGTACTGCCTAGCAGTAGCACACAAGATCCAATCCATTCAATCAATAATATTATCAAAAATACTAAAGAATTCAACAAACAACCCTGAATACTAAGCCAAGATATGTCCAAAGTATATGACTTAATCAATATTGAAATGCTTTAACTGGTATTACAATATATCAAAGTCCCAATACAAATTACAACACTTCTCACAAACTTGCTCAAGAATCAAACAAATGTAGTTATTACATATTATGGATTCACAAAAGAATATACAGTGCTAGATGAAATAAACCAAGGCAATATTATCTCTCCTTTACTGTGAAGAATCTTTTATGACCCTCTTCTCTCTACAGTTCAAATAACATGTAGAGGCTATACAGTCTCATTCTATTACACAAGGTATATAGACCAATCTATCACTCACAAAATAACCTCAATTCCTATAAGCACATTATGGATGATAATATATGACTTGCAGAAAATAGCACAAACCTTTAATTTATAATAAATATCATAGAACAATTTTACCATATTAATGACATACAGGTCAAACACCAAAAGTTCTTCTGCATTATTATCAATGGCAACCATAGAAACAGGACAACAGACATATACTTGAATAATTCACACATTATGGGCTGTAACAACAATACCTCTATTAGAATATTAGGAGTATTATATAATGTAACAACTTCAAAAAAGTATCAAAAACAATGTATCAAGTAAAAAATTCTACAAACACACTCTGTGATAGGAAGCAAAACCATCACTGACAAATAGATATAATATATTATCAACTACGTGTTATACCTCAGTATCGAGTACTTGCTAAATAATTTAATTATCTCTAAAAATATATGCAATAGACTGTTCAACAAATTGGCAAGCATATTCAAGCATAAAATAGGACTAGCAAACACAATACTCAACAATGTCATCTACAATCCACTGGAATATGGTATCTTCAATCTATGAGATAGATAGCTTCAAGTGCATATATTCAATTGAATTCAAAGAATTAATCAAAAGAATATTACAGAAGACCTAGCTAGACACTGCTTGCAATAGGCACAGAATCACTTTTGGTCAACAAACAGTATTCTTGCATACTGCATCACACTCATCATTTCAGTAAAGAAGAATCCCACATATGACATTATCCTATTACTCAAAAAACATGAATTCAACTTCCTTTTGAATAAATGCAAACCTGCTATTACAATAACACACAAAGCAGATATAACAATAGAAGATATTGTAATACCACAGTTCTATCACATATATAGAAAACAACTTGCCAAATATAGTCTTTTATTTATAGTACAAATATTAAATGCTAATAGAATCTACACACTTCACTAGATACAAGTCATTAGATATAGAGACAAATAAGCTCCAGGATATACTCCAGAATGGTTCACTAACTTCCAATAGAAAATGAATAATCACACAATCAAAACATTGTACCTTTAAATCAATAGTACAAATTCTTTCCTTTAAAGCACTAGTTTAATAGAGCATCACACTCAACAGTCACATTGGATAGCAACATATATGAGGAATACTATAGCCATTGGTAAGAAAAAAAGAAATAATTTAGATGACAGCATAATCTATATACTCTATCATAATATAACAAACAATAAATCACTACTCTCCAAATGAAATGGTTGCTTTCTGAATGAAGAAAGTGGTAATCAGAACTGCTTATTTAATACCAAGGTGCAGAAAACCATTAGGATTTTAGTTGTGGCAAGTTACATATCCACCTTTTAGTATTTCACATCAAATGAAACTTTCAGTATAGATTAAGAGTATCACCAGAATCGATTCACATTGAATTAAATCAAATATATACAACTTGGTAAGTCTACAATTAACCTTCAACAATAAATATCTCCTACAATATAGTATTAATAGTTGAAATTATATCATTCAGCAGTTGAATTATTGTCAAATTTGATTAAATTTAATAATAAAAATATTGCCAAATTCTTTTCAATTGCTACCACTCAGCATATTACATTTCAGCAATAAAGTGGCAATCAAAAATTTGGCAATCAAAAACTCGGCAATCAAAAATTCGGCAATTAAAAATTTGGCAATCAAAAATTTGACAATCAAAAAATTTGGAAATTAAAATTTTATTAATTAAAAGTTTAACAAAAAATTTGTCAAAAATTCAATAACTATTTAACAAAAATTCATTAAAAGTTTATC
>CAJVPT010001120.1:0-23306 GCA_910592055.1 Acaulospora colombiana
CATAAATGTATTTTCTCGCAATTCAATTTGTGTACATAAGGGAATATTAATGATTAAATAAAAGCTACTTGGCATGATTACGCCAGCATTTAAAAAAAAAAAAAAAAAATCTATAGTTCATATGTATTGCATTACTTTAGTTTTATTTTTAGATCATGTGAGACATGTGATGCAAGGTGTATCTCATTAATTCATATGGTATATTCAATCATTAAAGCAAAGTAATAATTGACATAGTACATATTATTTGATTTCATTATTTAATTTTCATATCTTGTCTATATTTAGCTAATAGGTTATTCAAGTGAACAGATTTGTTATATTGGCCTAATTTGGCAAATTTGGCAGATTTGGTCACTTTGATCACTTTGTTTATCAAATAATTAATATTTAATCAAATATATAAAGGCCAGCAGTTCAAAGCAGTTGACTCAAGGTTTTACCTATTGAATTCTCTTATCTTTGATATTATATATCTCTAATAAACCTTCCAATTAAATCAAATCACTCAAAGCCTCTTTCAACGTGTTTGTGTAACCTCTACTATCCTTGAATTATCAATTTTAGTATACCACGACCGAAGTATTCTCTCTCAACTTAAAATGGATTACTGCTATAGTTGTCCCATTGATCTATATGATTTGAAGAATATTAGATAGGTTGACAGTATATATGATTATGTAATTATAATAGTCCACTACTACAAAGTTGTAAAAAACTTTATTTCCAAAAAGTCAGTAAACAATTGTTATTTGATTAACAAGACAACAAAGTTGTTTTTATTTCAAAAGAGACTTTTCCTTTCTATATAAAAATCTGGCCTAAAGTATTTTTTAATTGAAATTACATAAATAAATCTATAAATATACTAATTAAAAATATATAAATCTTATGGGACTATGACCTATGAGTCAATGATACAGTAATAGTGTTTCCAGGTCACAATCACAAAATCTAAAGTTCAATACTACATGAAAACCAAGTGAAAAAATTAAGTCACAAGATAGTATGAAGATCTTATCCCCTATGATGATGATCAAGTGCTCTACAAGGCAATAAAAAGAATCCGTTTCTTATTATGCCTATAGTAAGAATAACAAATTAACACAAGATTCTATATAAGGCTAGCACAAGTGACAAAAGCTTTACATATATAACTGATCTCAAGTACCTAACAAGAAAAGTGAAGAAGGATCTCACTTGTTTATCACAGCCATAACAAGACAAAATATAAACAAGGTTCTACAAATATAGCCAAAATAAGCAATATAAAGGTCCCGAGTATAAGAACTGATCATCCTCAAAAATAGAAAGAAGAAGGACCTGATCACTTATAAAATGATCAAGATATGCCTATAAAAAGTAATAATAAAGATACAAGATAGGTCTCACAATCAGCATTTACAATAGAGGGATCATCATTCTTCATAAAGAACCAAGCCCCAATCAAGTAACAAGATAGGTCCCACATTCATGACAAGCCTTTAGAAAATCTTAAAGTGCTAATAATGCCAATAGAATTCTGTATAAGAAATCCTCAACACTGGTGGTACTGGATATCTTCAGTGAATTCTTAACACATTGTTAAAGGCCAATGAAGTCAAACGAAGTTCAGAATTTTCACCATGGTCACGTGACCAATAATCGCAATCTGACCGAAGCTTATGTGAAACAATCAATTGCTGACTATCATCACCATATCCCTTACAAGCTAGAAGAATGCGTGAACAATCCATTCACGTCAAAAAGGTAAAAAACTATAAGCTGAGGTAATAGGAAATTAGCTGATCAAGAGGCAATTTATGCATGACATAATACTAGAATAGCCATAGTAATTATGTAATAACCCCATGTATAAAAATGTATAAATGTAACTTCTTTCAATGACTTAATAAAATGACAACTCTCACGATGAATCTTAAGATGAATCTTTTGGATAGATCATTATAACAGTGAAGATTATAAGTAGTTTTAGGGAAAACTACCTTGAGACTTGTCCAAATCTTTTTACGCCTCTACCTTGATTTTTGGTATTGTGTGTGTGATAGAAGGACAGACTCTTCTATTCACAGGTTACGCGAGATTTTGGTCATTAGCGACAGACTCACCGATTAGCTTGCTACAACATTAAACTTCTCTATCAGGGACAGCAACAAGTTGTTTGGTGAACTATGGTCCTAGAAAATGTCGTTTCTGAGTATTCAAGATATTACTGTAAGTTGCATCACTTCATTAGATTGAATATATTAAGACTCTCCCAATTCTTAGCTGAGTTAGAATTAAGAACAAGTATTACACTAGACAGTCATATAGTTATCCTATTCTGGTTGGATGAGATATAAATAGATGCACCTTGTATGATTCGTTGATCTATAAATTCTTAAACAGTATAGGTAATTATTTATTCCGGTTGTTTATAAGACTTATCTTGACTTTAATAAAGCTTCAGAACTGGTGCAAGAATGAGCTAGGCTTTAAAAAAAAATTTTATAGGACTATAATATACCTTAACGAAAAAAATAAAAAGAATAATAATAAAAATAAAAGAAATTTGTTAGTTCATGTTACATTTGTTTATGGGACCAATTTCTATTCTAAAAAAACAAGATAAATTAACTATAATTATGAGTACTCAGCCTAGAATCACTAAATATAATCTCAGATGATGTTATGCAGAAAGTCCAAAAATAGTAAACAGGATAAGCTTCAAGTCCATAGTCACACAGAGTCATATATACTTATATAGAGTTAATGAGACAGATGCAGATTTGTTACAAGTTCTAAGTATGGTCTAGATAACTAAAAAAATAAAAAAGCAGTAATATTTATTCTATTTCTAAACCCAAGCCCTGAAAATATGATTTAAGCAATGCAAAATCTATTATCCTTATAAAACAAGTTTGAAAATACTTTATCAAGATCCTTATCAACTTATTATCAACTGATTATCAATTATTTACAAGTAATACAAAATTTTAAAAGATTTAAACTTTGTTGATCTATAAGGAGAGAATATGGTGGAGCCTATCTATCTGTTAAATAATATCTGCAAATAAATTAGAGAAAAAAAAAAAAGAACCATGGATTCATTTTTAGGATATAGCTAAGGCATATAATATAATATCCCTTTATATTCTTAAAAAAACCATAGATAATTTGAATTTCTATAACTATTAAGAACTTACGATAGATTTTTTTAAAGACAAAAAGTTGTAGTATCATCCTTTCTAATAGACTTTTTAATCAAATAGTAGCAAGAAATAGTATATATTAAGAAGAAACAATCTTTCTATTATTATAGAGAATTTTCTATAATTTACTGCTATGCAAAATTTAAAATAATAGCAATTTGGATTATTGTATAGATAAAAAATAGTTACTTAATTTCTACAAACTAGAGAAAAATATTAAACTTTCTTTAAGGTAAGTAGTAATTGCTTACATAAATAATATGATCTGGATTGTTAAATCCAAGAAAGATTTGAAAAGGATTTTGAAAAAAGTAAAAAAGTTTTACATAACAAACAACTCTTAGATTAATGTAGAAAAGTCAATTATTCTTACTATTAACTGGATTTCTTAAGTTCTTGAAACTATTCAAACTAGAATAAAATATATTATAGTTTATAAAATTAATAAGGAGAATCAGATCAGATTTCTTGATATCTGGCTAGGATTAAGACAAAGAACCAGGACATTATCAGCTAATAAAATAAAAATTGGGATAGTAATTAAAGAAATAACTAGAAAAAAGTTGTTAGAAAAACATATTTATATATTATCAACAGGATCTTAATTTAAAAAATAGAATATAAAATATATTATGCATATCTAAATAAGAAAAAATGCAATAATCTCATGGTTATAATTAGGAAAGTATTCAAGAATAAGGCCTTAGTTTATGAAACAATTCTGAACAGTTGTGTTTAAAACAAAAAAATATATAGTTTCAAGAGTATCTGAAAAATAATATTAAAAAGCTATATACTTATACTTTTCTGTCAACTCAATAATAATGTGACCTTCAATATTTTTGCTATAATTAGACTAAAACAGAGCCAAATAAAATGTTGGAAGCCTGATAATATTATAGATAATCCTATTGATTCTTAGAAGCTGATTAATAAAAATTTGGAAACTATAACTCTGGCCTTTGTAAAAAGTATATAAATTACCTTTCAAAGTTAAAGATGGAAAAAAATATTTGAGGTATTTTATTCATCAAATCAATTTTCAAAATGATAAAGAATATAAAAAAGCTACTATCAAAAAAAAAAAAAAAACTCTTTCTCACCGATCCTTTTTTTCTTAAAAATTTCCTTTTTAGGCAATTTTGAAAAAAAAAAAAAAGTGAATAGAAAGATGAGTTCTTCTAGAGACCGCAGAAGCCTATATACCCAGGGCAGACCCAACTACAATGAGAACATCCTGGCGAAAAATAACACAAGACTGCTATACAAAGAAACCCGTATGGAGACAACAAAGTCTAATCTAAAAAACAAAGAAAAAGAAAGAGAAACTTTTCTAGAAAATGCTAAAAATGAACAATCAAGGAACCAAAACACAAGCCAATCTACAACCTCAGGTATAGAAACCATCAGAGAAAAGAAAACCAATCAAAAACAATCAACTTGGAGTGATAAAGTGGAAGAAATGATTATACAAGATACATAAACTGACATAAGCACTAAAGACAGAAACACCCAAGAAAACGAACAAAGTAGGGATTCTCCTATCACATTTACAGTAGTAAGAATAGATGATTCAGATGTAAAAATTGAGGAACCAGGCACCAGCAGCCGGACAAGATCTGAATCCAGTAAGTAATGGCACGAAGTCACCCATAAAAATGTACCAATTAATAGAGCAGGTAAATCCAGACCAAGATCACCTATTGATCCAACAATAAGATTCAGTAGGGAAAGAGTCAAAACAGGTATCAAAGTATCAGAAGTCCCAGTGAGAATCATCAACCAGAAGACAGTACACATTGCAAAAAGCTTGAACACACTCACCGGCCTCCACTTTATCCGTAGCAAAGGAAAAGAAGAAGAAGAACACATCATTGCTATTTTCAGTAATTACCACACTGCAGAAGAAGCATACAACACTATCTTACTTGAAATGGATGGAGTTCATCTTGAACACATGGCTTTCACATCCCCTAAACCAAATAAAAAAAACAGTATTAGGATATGGGACATCCCCTTGGATATAAAATTCATAGAGGTACAACAGACCTTCATCAAATTTGGAGAGATTACAAACATCAACATGTCTACACAACAAATGTGGCAATCAGCAGTTATCACCCATGCAGACAAATAAGCCAAGAAAGATCTAGTTGCCAAATAAAGTATTTTGCTATGATCAGATTCAGTCAGAATTTTTAACGCACAATGGGACATGGACCAAATAAAGGCACGTGGAAATATCACAGCCAAGTTAACGAACCTCCCACCTAATATTACTGCCTTCAATCTTAGACTAATATGTGAACAGACTGGAGCAAGAACATGCTACATTCCAAGGTATATGTCATACAGACGCAAGCGGTTCACAATTATTAGTTTTATGAATCAAGAGGATCTGGAAGCAGCAACAATACAGAATATTCTTCTTGAAGAAAATAAGGCAGAATGGAAAACAATCGACACAAAACTTTGCACTATATATAGAAGTACAACATATTTAGTTGCTCAGTGCCCAATCAAAGAAAGAAGAACACAATGGAACAAGTACAATACTGAACAAGCTAACAGATTCAGTAAACTGTATAACAGATTTAGGCCAGCACGTACTAAAGTATAAGGAGAAGGGCAACCATGCACAACAACCAGAGAAAGGTTAGGCCAGGCTTCTATGCAGCAACAGCAAGGCTACACAAAGAAGTGGAGACACATGCTCATCCCCCTTAAACAACCATGACAGAAGTATTTCACATTCTCAAGACAATAAGACAAGAAATTCAAGAGATAAAAGAAGATATAGCCGATCTAGAGGAACGCATAATTAACTTAGAGATATATAATAAAGATTATATGAAACAAATGGATGAAGACACCTCCCTCCTCGATACAGAAGAAAGCTCAGTAACAGACACAGACTCCAAAATAGCACTCAAGACATCCTTACTCAACAACAACACATTCAGTCATCCATGCAAAAATTAGACAAACACATGGACCAGATGTACAACACCGTATTAAACTCTATCTCAGGTAGTACACCCTCCCTCCATATAGACAATAATAGGTAACAATCAGAGCAATATAGTTACAGAAGAACCAAGCAACTCTAGAAACAATCAAATGACAAATTCTTATAATATATCAAAACAACAAACGGAAGAAACAGGTCACCTAATAACAGATTCAAACCAGAATCCAAATACAAACAATTCAACAACTGGCATAATACCCTCAACAACATATAGAGAATACAAACCAATATGGAAAGTCATAACATTCAATATTCAAGGCCTAGCAGAGACACACAAACATGAGACATAATTCAATTTCTGCGACACAGCATACTGGGATATCATAATTACCATAGAGACAAATGGATCATATCAACAATCAAAACATTGGCAACAACTATATGGACCCACAAAGAAACACAAATCAATAAACAAGGTCTAAATATAATGATCAACAAAAATATTGCATATAGAATCTACAATTACAAAACACTTGCAGATAGACTTATTGCAGCTGACCTGGCCTTCTCACACAAAAAGAAAATGAGAATAATTGGAGTCTACTTTCCCGTACAAGACATGGAAGGAGAAAAGCAAAGGGTATTCAACACCCTAAATAAATGGATCAAAGAAGCAACAGAAAAAGGATGGCATCTTCTGGTAGCAGGGGACATGAATGGAGTTCCCAACCCAGCAATCGACAAACACAGTGGCATAAAGACAATCAAGAAACACAGCCTTTTAGGAAAACAAATACAAATCCTTTTGGACAACAACTTGGAAGACATATATAAAACACACAACCCCACAAAGAGATAATGTACCTGGAGTAGAGGAGGAAGAGTAGTAGAATTAATCAAATCTGGATAAGCCCACAGGCAACATGGCAATCAAAAATGGCCAATATCCAAGATCTTACCATACCAGCTATTCTAAGTGACCATATCACAATGATAGCAGAAATAGAAATATGGAACCTTGATACTCCAAAACAAGCAATCTATCATAAACACAACTATAGATACAACTGGCAACTCACCACAACCCAGCAGTGGGAAAAGTTCAGTGAATATATTGAAGACAACATACAAATAGAATGCACAAGTAATTAACTTCTGGACCATCGATGGAATAAATTCAGCAACACTATTCAGAAAGCAGCTAAAAAATACATTCCAAAAAAGAAATCACATCGGAGAAAAAGTTACCAAGTCAATGATATAGAAGAAACATCACTTATAATACAGCTACAGAATTTTCTTACACAAATAAGGCAACAATTAAAAGATAGAGAAGAAGGAAAAATACATCATCCACTTCAAATCCTAGCAAGCATACAAAAATCAGTTTCAGACCTGGTACCCACACTCAAAAAATTAGAAGCTGAATACTCCAACACATGCCTAGAAGAATGGGTTAAAGTAATTCAAGACAATATAAAGGCACACAAAACAGTTGCAAAGGCTATCTCCCATAAAAGACAGCTCATCGCAATAAGGAAAAGAATCCAAATAAGATAAGAGCAGTATGACAAAACAAGTGTGCCATTATTAACAATATTTTGGAAAGACCTAGAAGGCAAATACAATTAGATAAACTTATCATCCAACAAGGAGAAGACATGCAAATAGTCACGGAACCAGTAGAAATCAAAACTAAAGTAAAGGAACATTTCTACAATTGGACACCACACAGAAATACTCAAAATCTAGAACAATATTCTAGGTGGCAGGTCGAATATAGATCCAAACCACATATTAAGCAGTACCACTACAAAGGAATGCTAAAAGAGATCACAACAGAAGAACTCGCACAAGTAATCAGACAATATAGCTCAAAGTCAGCCCCAGGCCCCAATTAAATACCACACTTAGTATACAAACATTTAAAAAACAAAGCAAGAAAAGAACTTAGAGTGATCTTCAATATGATCATCCAACAAGGTAACACATCTAGAGAATGGAGCAAGGGACATAAATACTCTATACCTAAGCCTAAGAACTGGGCACACAACCTGGACATCACTAGACCTATTACATTACTGGATGCGGGAAGAAAAATATTCACCAAAATTATTACAGACAGATTAGCCAAGTGTCTAACTCACACAGAAATACTATCTGAATTTAACTGGGCTGCTCTCCCAGGTAACAGTACCCAAGACCCTATTCATATAATCAGCAGCATCATCGAACATGCAAAGGAAATTAAACAACAAGCCTGGATCTTGAGTCAAGATATGTCAAAAGCATATGACTCTGTCAATTTAGAGATGCTACAGTTGACCCTTCAAAGGATTAAGATACTAGATACAATAATCACAATTCTGCTCAGCATATTCCAAGACCGTCAAAATGCTTTATAACTTGACATGGCCTAACAGATGAATATCAAGTAAATGATGGAATAGATTAAGGAGATACAATATCTCCATTATTGTAGTGTATCTTTTATAACCCACTACTAATCATGATTAGTCAAAAACATAAAGGCTACACAATAAGCTTCAAAGTGTGTACAGAATTCAAAACAGGATGGAAGAAAAGAACCACCAACATAGCAGTCAACGCATACATGAATAACACAACATGGACAACAGACAACAAAATAGACCTGCAAAGAATTATTCATACAGTAGAAGAATTTTATTACATCAATGACATTAAAATCAATCCCAGTAAGTCACAACTGATTATCATTAATAGCACAGAGGAAGACCTGGAAAGAGGAGTAATAATGAATAATCAGAAAATACAAGGATGTCCTTCCAACACATCAGTTAGAATCCTAGGAATCTGGTATGACAACTCAGGATGCAAAGACTATCAGAAACACCTAATAAAACAGAAGGTCGCCAGTACATGCACATTAATTGGAATGAAAAAGATTACTGACAAACAAGCGCAATACATAATCAATTATATACTAATTCCTAGCATAGAATATCTATGCAATAACATAATCTTAACTAGATAAACTTGTAATAAGCTAATGAGCAAATTGGCAACAATATTCAAACACAAAATAGGACTCGACAACACAAAATCCAATAGCATGCTCTACAACAAATATGAATATAATGTTATGCACATATGGGACAGACAAATACAACTACATGCCAATAATTGATATACAAAAGTAAACCAAAACAACATCACAGGAAATATAGCACACTATCAATTACAGTCAACACAGAATATGTTCTGGTCAATCAAAGAAATATACAATTACATACAAGCTCCTCTCTTTGAACCAGGAAGAAACCTCACACATGACATAATCTGAATGCTTAGAACACATAGTTTCACATTCTATAAAATTCAAGGAGACAACTTTCAGATCATAAAAATAGTAGACACCACTATCGAAGAAATAGTTGATCCAGAGCTCTATAGAAGGATTTGCTCCAACTTAAAGAAACACAACATCCTCTTTACAGGACAACTCCTCAACAGTAAGAGAGAGAAGATGTTACACTGGTGTCAAATCATAAGAATCCATCAAAAATCAGTACCAGGCCCTACCCCATCTTGGTTTTTTATACTACAATATAATCTACAAACATGGATGACTGACAAACAACAAGGCCAAATCAATTGTTTCCAACAATGTACATCAACAACAGATACACAAACAGCAAAACCACATTGAATAGCAATGGAAAAAAACATAGAACTAATCATTGGTAGAAAACAAAAGAAGGTAAATAACAACTCAACATATATAGGCACTATATATAGGTACACAGTGAATCACCTCTAAATGAATTACAGGATGCAACATAAACCAACAGTCCTGACCAAATGCCATATGTATTTTCACAGCTAGCAAACAACATTCAGTAACAATTCTAGTACAGCATAGTAAAATCTCAATATGACCCAACATCCAGAGAGAAGAAAATAGGCTCAGAAGTAAAGTCTCGCCAAATTCAATTTCAAGCATGCTCACAGAACTAGAATATAAACCAACAAACCATAGCATAGATATACAAATACCCATAGAGAACATGATATTAGAACAGATTAGGAAAACACTAATTACAACATCTCTTATCTTAGATGAACTAACTACAATCACAAAACAAATACAAAATGAAATCAACTTTGAGATATATACAGATGAATCCATGACATGCCACTCCAACCAATTTTACATGGGCTTTGAATAGATAATAATAACTAGGGACAACCAAGAACTCAAATTCTAAGGACAAATAGAAAACTACCCTCATCGACAAGAGCAGAATTGATGGCTATCCTAATAGCAATCAGTACACTACTCGCATATAGCAGAGCCAGACATCCATACAAACAGTTAGATAGCAATAAATAGTATACAAAAAGTGATGGGAACAAATCACATACACAACCTGAAAAAATAGAAAAACCTGGGAATTCTCCAACTACTCAAGTACATAATTTTAGGCAACTACCTAAAAATCGACCTTATCAAGGTTAAGACCCATATAGGCAACAAATACAATGAACAAGTAGACAATTTAGCAGCAATAGACACACATCATGGTATGAAACCAGGATGTAGAATAATTAGCACTCATCCCACAAGAAATCCACAATTCACATTAAATCTCCAATGGGACAACAATACACTTGAAGCCCCTATCAAAATTATGGCAAAGAACTGATAAAGGCAATGCATTTAGCCAGATGGAGACTATTGAACAGAACAAGAATTGAGTTCAGTGACTGAATCATTAAACACATACACTGGCCTACAACAATGTCCAACCTGTAACCAATCAGAATGAGTGAATAACAAACAAATGGAAAAGATCAATGACAAAGAAAATTCAACCTATGTTTCTGGAATGAAGAACTCTCAACAAAAGCCAAACTCTATCAAAGACTTCTGAACTTGTATAGAGACGACAAATGAATAACCTGTGGATCTAAAGAAACAAACACACATCTATTTATATATCAAGGTCAATGACAAAAAACTGAAGAATACATAAGGAACATAACTATCAACAAAGCCAAACAATACAGTGAGATAAAGAAAACATAAATACAGATTAATAACTATCTAAGAAACAACTTCCTAAAGTATATTGAATATCTTAAATGTACTATCAAGGAACCATACTCAAAAAAACATACAAACTAATAACCAGATGTGCATCAAATAAACAACAAAAGAAAAAATGCATGAAAGAAATTAGACAAGAAATTAGTGAATACCTCTATAGCATCTGGACTCAAGATGTGAAGATTTTCAAGAATGGAAAAAACTACATGGCATCACATGAAAAATTGAAAGAACAGCTAGATATAGCACTCCACAGAAAAGTATACAGCTCGGCACAACAGAAAATCACATAAAAGGTCAATATATAGACCTGGTAAATAAGTATATAGGACGATATATACAGAATATTATACACCCCTCCCACATATTTACAATTTTATATAGCACTAGCCCAGCCTTGACTGGTTAGCTCCCACTAGGGTGGCAACAGGCCATAAGGTGAGTCTTTCTCTATTGAACTAGTTTGGTTAACATAGGTAGTTTTAGCATAAATAATATGTACATCTCTACTTAATCCAAATAAAGTAAGGCTAAGCCAGCATTTTTTTAAAAAAAATAAAAAAGCTACTATATTATTATAA
The DNA here is from genome assembly GCA_910592055.1 of Acaulospora colombiana. Lineage (NCBI taxonomy): Eukaryota > Fungi > Glomeromycota > Glomeromycetes > Diversisporales > Acaulosporaceae > Acaulospora > Acaulospora colombiana. The sequence goes on from CAJVPT010001120.1 coordinate 11,836, forward strand.
AAGCATAAAATTATATTTCTAGATTAATTTATCAATACTACCACTATGACATAAAAGAAAGGAGAGCAATTCAAATTTTCTTTAGTAGATACAAGGGACCAGTTCCCTTTTGATACAAAAAAGTTCATAATAAGACAACAATGAATCAAGATCTTTTATAAAAATTATTATATAGACTAAAATAGGCAATTTATAATATACAAACTGAAACATTCACAACAAATCTAGATAGAAGGAAAATATAATGGGTAGTCTTTAATAATACTTCAGCAAATATATTAGGGAAAACAATATTTATAAACAACTCACATTTTATCCCATACCAGCTAGTATATGATTATACTAATAATCATATCTATCTTTAATCAAATAGAACAATATAGTCAATAAAAGTAATTTTATTACAAGTTCACCTTATTCTATAAATAAACAGACATAAAAATCTTAGAAAAAGCAAATAAATCCTTCTATCAGGAAATTTTACAGATTAGCAGATAAACAAATATCAATAAATAGTGACTTTAATAATTATTAGTCCTATAGAAGTAGAGATTCAGGTAACAAATTGGAATAATATATTAATAGAATACTTATACAAATAGAAGAACATAGAGACAAACTTATAAGTATTCTGAGATATAACAAAAGAAATATGGTTAATTAGCTTATTTTTTATACTAATGACTTCTATAAAATAAGATAACAGACTGTAAACTTGAGATAAGTTTAGCTTGGAATTTAATATAGGAAGACAAAGTGATTAAACAATTTTCAGCAGTAACTTATACTTGACCATTTACAATCAGAGACAAAATATTAATTATTCTTGCCATACTGCACATGGCTTTCCAAAAAATATGACTATTATAATTTATACTAATTACAACACTTCAGTCAAAGTATAGAAACCTATCTGCTCACAAATAGAGACATCAAAAAGAAGATGAACAATAACTGCTAACAAGCTATTATAGAATAAAATCAAAGACCTAGTGAAAAAGAAAGATTTGAATTTGAAAATCTTGAAGGTCAAAGTCCATAAAATCAATAGATTTAACAATTAAGAAAACTTATTTGTCAAACAAGTTTGGCAGGAAAATCCAATAATATAATATCAGTTACCAGAGTTAGAAAGAGTTCTCACAATAGTTATTTAAAGAGAATACATAATAGAGATTGGTATCAGAGATTTTATAAAAATATTTAATAAGAAAAAGATTGAACTAAACTGGACAACACAGAAAAGGAAACAAAATTTTTGAATCTAAAATGACAAAGTTATAAATTGGCTAACCTTTTAAATTATTTCAATCTAGTCAATACTTTCAATACCTTTTTCAAGGCTAATAAGGACAAAAGCTTTCTAAATAATCCAATCCACGATGAACCTCCAGTTTTATAAACATTAAAGAAAAAAAAATCAAATTCATATACTATAACTACTTCTTCAATATCAAACTTCATCAAAAAACATTAGAATATCTTTTTGAGTGCCTGGTCACTAGAGAAACTAAGAAAAATTTATGGTAAAAAGCAAATGAAAAGATCTATAAATACATCAGTAAAGAAGTTAAAGATAAGAAAGAAGTCTAACTTGTAATAAGTGTCTGGATAGACAAATGTTTAAAATAGATCTCAAAATTTGATAAAGGCTTTTTAAATATTATTTATAGATATATAAAAAAAGATAAAATCACCTTCTTAAAGAAGTATCTCAAAAAGTAACTTAATATTCTATCTGCAACTATATATAGTATAATCAGCAAGCTTTGTAAAAGATATAAGTAAACTTCAAAAAGAAGATTTGAAAGAGTTGCTATATCAAAGTTATAGAATGAAAAAAAAGCAAAAGATTATAAAAAAAGATAAAAGAAACAAACAATATAAGTAGATCTAATATGCAAATCAAACAGGATCAAGAAGCATTATCATTATCTCTGGAGGACCTGATTCCTGGAAGGCATTAAAAAAAAAGAAAAAAAGTATACAGTAATAATTAAGAATTGAGTTTGGTATAGAATTATATAGTTTGATTGTTAACTGCAAATAGAACTTATAATAAGCTATGGTAATTTTTTTTTTTGTTTTTTTTTTTTTTAATGCCAGCTCAACCTTTACTTTATTAGATATAATTTTTAATTACAATATAATATATATTAAAAATATAGTTGTAAATCTATAAAGCTGTGATATGACTATATATTGGTTAACCTCAGGCATGTTGCTGTCTCTAAAGTGAGAACTAACAAAGAGCCACTAGTGCCGAAAAAATTTTTATGGGGGAAGAAGAAAGGTCGGAAAATAAATGAGTAGATGGGATAGTTAATCTATATATACAATTTCTTGCTATGTGACTTTTTCAAGGGAAGAAAATTTCATTCAGAATATTCATTAAAACCCTTTAGATAGAGCCAAATATCTATTTATATATGATAGTAGAAACACCAGTGTATAGTTTGATCATATTTCAGATTCCCCAATAATTTTTGCGCAATATCAGTTGTGTTTCAGATGCCTTTACCTAGGTTCTTGAAAAATGCGGAAATCTCAGCCATTGCTTTAGTAGTCAACTTGTACTCCCTTGCGGAAGCTCCCAAAATATCAATACAGATCATAGACAGGAGTAAGATTCTAATGTTTAGTAGGAAGGGGAAGTCTTTAGGATAACTACTGAGCCACTTTCTCAAGAAAATATAGGGGAAGGGAAAGTGGGTTCAATCTCATTTAGAAATGGAAAGAGGTTGGGGTAGGTGCATATGTATTGATACCAATAGGCCAATCCACAGATCATTTTTATTGATTCTTGTCATATACCGGTATAGTAAAGGCCACTATTCATACACTCCATTCTCTATATCCTTAAAAGCTGAGCCAAGGAATTAATAGAGGAACCAGTATCCTATCTTTGAATCTTTATCTATTCAATGGAGCTAGGAGAACCTATCTGGTAGTCAGAGGTAAGTGACTGCATCTCCAAAAACTGAATGCAGTATCTTGTAACCTTTATTATAGTTGAATGGACTCTTTCTGGAGACAGTCAATGATTTGTATAATAGTGTGTCTTGTATCCACTTGCACAAGAGCAAATGACTTATAGTGGACCCCAGGTTCTTATAGGGCTGAGAAAATGCATTTAAGACACGTGAAGTGATCAATAAGAGCTTGTTTACATTCTGTTACTAATGTGTTTCGTATCAGCCAATCAGATACCAGGTGATATTATGCTACCAAAAATTCAGGGTCAAATTGAGGTAGGCAAAATCCCCCAAGAAAATGGTGAAAAAAATAGTAGACACTTTAAGAGGGTATAAGACAGAATAAGAAGGTGGATAATAAGCCTTCTTCTGTCAAAAGAATCTCTATTTTTTGTCACTTCTAGCTCTATAAGGTTATACTCTACTTGTCAATTCTTTTACTTCCTAGAACCTTCTTGCTCTTAGTAGAGAAAGTGTGTACTTGAGTCTTTTTAGGTCACTAGAGGCTCAAGTTTTTATTCAAAGAAGTTTATAAACAAGTAAGGAAGGATAGGTGAGATACATGAAGACAGGCTTCAGGTTGTTTTAATGAAAGTGTAAAGACTTTATTAGCAAAGAAGTATAAAACTTCTTGCAAACTCTTTTTTGTGTGTGATCAAAGGATCAGTGGAAAGAGTTTTTGGTTACTTAACTAAATAAGTTATATTAATAATCTATAGGCAATGATTTTATTAATTAGAAGAGTTATTCTAATTAGTAAAGGAGTGAAATATTATTTTATAGGTTATATTTAAAAAAATAGTTTTTTAATAATAAGTGAGTTAGTATGTAAAAGATGTAACTATTTGTAAATATCCAATATATATACAATAAAAATATGTTATACTAACCTAACTATGGATTAAAAAAATTATTAAAAAAATTATTATTAAGTAAATATAATTTATTAATATAACATATGGATCAATAGTGTAGTAGTTAGCACTCCATAGGTTAGATCACAAGATGCAGTTTAAAATCCTCTAGAGGGTTAATTTGATTATTCTGATGATAAAGTAGATAGGATCTGCATTCATTAGCCTAATCATAAATCAACTAAAGTTACTGAATATAGATACTGGTTTACATAAAAATTGTAATTGATCAAATATCTGAAATTAGATAGAATCATCTCTAATACTATACAATTGTATTATCCAATGGTAATAAGAAGAGTAAACTTTAAATTGTGGTATACCTTTTAAAGCGAAGTGTATAGCTATGCTAGATTTTACAGACTTTACTATCAGGAGACCTTGATGTGAGGCAACAAAGCTGCAGACCACTCTGAAGGACTGAAAAAACAAGTGTTTAGTATACTGTAATTGATGGCCTAATGACTAAAATACTTTTAAGAAAAAATTGTTCTGAAAAAATTAAGACAGATTTGCATGTCTTTCTGAATAGGTAGTATTAATATATAAAATTGCTTAAGATATAAATATAGCTACTTATATATAGATAGATCTACTATAAACATCATATATATAATACTTGTTAATATATGTAACTGACAAGTTTATTATATAAGATATATAAGCAAACAGATCCATAATATATATTGCTTATAATTGAGTAGACATGAATATATAATTAATAAAAAACATGGCTTTGACTATAAAGTTACTTAAACAAATTATAAGAGTGCAGTCAAATCTATACAAAAACATAATAATAGTATCAAAAAAATATGAATCAGAGCAACAAATTCTCATATACATAGACAGTAGCTACAAAAACATCAAGGAGGATAAAATGAAAATAGGAGTAATATTTCTCCTTAAAAACAATAAGCAACTAGAGATCAATTCTATATTTATCAATCAGTTGTCAGCTTACAAATTAGAAATACTTGCAGTTATTATTGTAAATATAATAGTAGAAAAAAGAAAATCACTAATTATCTACACAGATTTACAAAATCTTATTCATAATTATAGCAAACTAAAAAACAAATAAAAGATAAACAAATGTCAAGAAAAATGAATACTGATCAATCTTTGACTGATAATAAATACTCTCCAATAAAAGATAACCTGAAACAAGATATCCAAAAAGGAAAACAATTCTTTTTACAAAAGAACAAACCAACTGGCACATAAGGCAGCAATATACAATAATACAGAAGATATAAGCACATCTCTAGTTTATAACAACCTGCAATTCTACTTTAACAACAATATCAAAATTATTCTATCTATTCATGGAACTATTGGGCAAATTTATCAAGTACAACTTATAATAGATTGAAATAATTTTAACAAAAATACTAATCTCCATCAACAAAGTCAAAAAAGGATAGACTGGAAGACCAGCCTTATATTTATCCACTATATAGCATTCACTGATTCATGAACAGACAGCTGGGACTATCAAAAAATATATCTTTTCAATCAAATTATGAAACAAAAAGCTACTAAAAATGGACAAATTATGTAAGCACTACCCTAATATATATACAAAACTATTAAATGTTATAGCTATATAATATAGAATACAATGATCACTCCTTTATCTACCTACAATATGAATAAATATTTATGAAGAAATAGACAAAAATATATATAAAGAACTTCAATACAGAAAAAATAAAAATTTCCCTTAATTAATATGCTATAATTAAGCTTAGCACAAAAGACTTGAAAATCTTTCTATTTAGAGAAGGTAACAACAAGGCCCTCAATAACCTATAATAGAAAATATTGGTTATGATAAGCTTATCACTATACTAAAAAGCATCTCACAATATATAAGATTTCTAATGTTTAGCATATAGATTGATAGATATAAAAGAATGTCACAATGGGAAAAAGACATGAAAATTAATAGGACTATTATAAAAAGGAAAGAAAAGAAAAATTATAAAAACATTCCAGAACACACTACACTAAACAGATCTCAACTAACTGATATAACAAACATAATAGACAACATACTTAAAAAAATATAATATTTTTTATATTTTTAGTATTAATGCTAATGGAACCTAGACACATTAGTTTTCAATAGAAGCAACAAGCTATAAGTATTTCCTAAATCAATTAGTTTTTTAATAGAATAATGTAGTATATACATAAAGAAAAAAAGTTAGTAAATAGCTTATGAATTCAAGTAATATATACTACATTAAAATTAATAAAGTAGGCCTGTTGCACTTATTAAAAAAATATATTATTATTCATATTATTTTATTAAGTTAAAATAATTAATTATCAAATTTAAATCTTTAACTAACTTGTTTATTTTAGTTAATATTATATACAACTGCTGGTACAACAAGCATGAACGTAGAGATTGAAACCTCTCATATAGAACAAACATGGAATGAACAGATAGAAAAAGTAGAAAATGATAGTAGAACCCTTCCGGCTGAACATGCACTCTAGGCAGTAGGGGAATCAAACCAGGAACACATTCAGGAAGAAGTAAGCAACTTATCAGGAGTATGAAACATCACAATACAGGATGAGCTAGCTGCAGAAGTAAAGAGGAGGAGCTCTGAACACTGGTGGATTGGAAAAACGAAGTTGCTTGCTGCCATCAAATCTAGATCAAGAACACCAATCAATCCAGAAGTCAAATATGAAAGAGAGAGATTCAAAGTGGAAATCGACATTAATGTCACCCCAGACCCAAACAACAATGCAAAGATCCTCTACTTAATCAAAGCCCTCAACTCCTTCCTAGGACTCATTGCAATCTGTAGCAAACACAACAAGGAAGGCACCCGAGTCATTGCAATTTTGGGGGATCAACAAGCAGCAGATGATACAACTAGAATGGAGTTACCAAATCTAGGTGAACATAAACTCACACACATACAGATCAGCAGACAAATAATCGAAAAGGGTAAATCCATAGTAGTCTAGGACATACTCTTGAACACAAGACTTATGGAGATCAGGCAGCACTTTGTTAGATTCGGCAACATATCGGGAATAAGTATGAGAACACAGAATCTATGGCAGTGTGCCACCATCACCTTCAAAGAAGAGACAGTCAAGGAGGAGCTAGTCAAGTAGCATAGTATTCTTATCAAAGAAGATGCAGTCAGAATAAATGATACCAACTAGTCTGAGGATCAGATGAGAAATGACACAGCATAGTAGCCAAACTAGTTAACTTGCCACCAGGTACCACAGTATGAGACTTGAGACAGGCCCTAAGTAAAATGAAGATACGAATATACTACATACTATGCATATGCTCAATAAAGTATCATTTCAAAAAGTTTGCAGTGGTAAGGTTCAAAACAAGAGAAGACCTCCTCATAGCCAAGGATTTGACCTTTACTTTAGGCAAAACTACCATCTATCTGACCCTCATTAGTGCACCACTATACTCCATCTGCGATGTAACAACACACCTCATTAAAGACTGTCCTATTAAAGAATGAAGAAAACAATGGAGGGATTTCAATTCCACCCAAACTGAAAAATACGAACAAATTTAGAGCAAATTCAAACCAGCTAGAATGGGTGGACTTAGAGTAGACTCTTTTCCAAATAATAAGAGAAACACTAAACCTGCATTATACATAGCAGCGACAAGAGCGACTGGCAAACAACAGGACAGGACAAACCAGGAACAAACGTAGCACAGATAGTAGAAACAGCTTCTTTATCAACAAGGGCATACACAGCAACTCCTAAATATTTATGAAATCATGGCATTGCTCATATCGATTCAGAAAAAGGTTGCAAGCCTCAAGGAAATAGCCCTGAATGAAAGGGTCATCAACTTGGAAGCATACAGTCAGAAATACTATAAAGAGATAGAACAGGATTCAGACATTGGCAGAAAAAAGCTGGATGCATCATGAAAAAACAGTATCAGTGATTCAGAAGTTCACTCTCATATCAGGAAACAACAAACATCCATGAAAAACAATAACAGATCAACAAAATAATAGAGGACATGCAAGCAAACATGCAGAGAGCACTTGAGGCCATAGGCTCTTTGACAGTCAATCATCAACAAAATCAATAACAATCTATATTTAATAAACCCAACAGCCAAGAAATTTTCATGAAAAATACTCAGAACATGGAAACAAACAATATAGGAACATCAAATTTAATAGACATGAGCTTTATAGTACAGATCACAACCTCGAACACAAGAGGTCTTAACAAAGAAACGAACAGAACCTTCTGGATAGACTTATGGCAGAAAATGAAGTGGAATATCATTATTAGTATTGAACAAATGGAAAAGACTGCACATCAAAATATTGAAGAACGGCAGAGTATGAGTGTCACTGGACCAATTCAAATCAAAAGCAAGGTACAGGTGTGAGAGGTGGCTCTCAGAGCTGAATTGACAAAAAGGATAGTAAACAAGGAAACCATATAAGAAAGGGTGATCATATTGGACCTTGCATTTCCACAAAAGAAATACTTAAGAATTATAGGCCTATATTCACCAACAAAGCATTCAGACTGACCACACTTTGAAAAGAAGATAATAAGGTGGCTTAATGCAAGCTACAAAGCAAACTGGAGACCATAGTAGCAGGAGACTTGAATGATATGAGCATGCCCAGCATAGACAGATTCTTAAGCAAGCATTATCACTTCAAGAACAAGCTGTCGTAAAACAGCATTCTAATCAATGATCTCAAGAACCGAGATATGTTAGACATATTCTGATCAGCGAATCCACAGAAGAAAGAATACACATGTGAAGTTGAAGTGGAAACAGCAAGCAGAATCGACCAGATATGGATAACGCAAAATGGATACATCCACAGAAATCAAGAACGAGTATAAATAGATGTATGAAAGTGACCATGGAATTACAATTGCCAAAATACAAGTGTTCTTTCCCCTCCTTAGGAAGAAGAGAACATTCAAAAAGCACCCAATGCCTGGTATAATTGGTTAAGCACAGGCTTGCACAATGTGAGAAGTGAACCAGACATATAGAAGAGGAGGTGGAGGCCTATAAAAGACCATTTGAGTTCAAAACAGATGTTAACAAGCTATGGTGCAGCCTAAGAGAGATAATCCTCAAGGCAACAAGCCTTCACATATTGAAGTTCAAGTAGGCACAAGTCAAAACACGAAATGGACAAGAAACATACATGAGGGTCACATCGACCAAGTTGATTGGACTATGTCAACTTAAAAAACTCCTGACAGAAGCAATGAAAAAAAAGCCTGAGGCTGAAGTGAGGGAAAGAATTACAAACCTGGCACAGAACAATGGAGTCGAGCTTCTAAAAGAGCTAGAGAGCCCAGAGGATTTTGAAGCAGTCATAGTCAGGGTAATTGAGGAAGTCAAAAACATCAAACTCAACTCAAATAGACAACAGTGCAAAGAAAATAGCATAAGAATTAAAAAGGCCATCATTAATCATCTCAATTGGTTTGCCGTAGATAAGAAGAGGATAATAGACAGCTTTCTCGAGAGAGAGAGAGATGGAAGATCAAACTTAACAAGTTGATAGTAAAGGCCGACAGACCAAATATTATCCTAGATGAGAAAAAGATCAGGATACGAGTACGGAGCCATTTTGAGAAATGAACCAAAAGATCCTCCTGATTGATCTTCTATAGGAATAGCAAAAGAAATACAAACCCCTATAAAAAATTGATGCAGTTAGGTATGAAGAAAACACTCAAGACTTCTCGATACTGAAAATAATCAGTATAATATCCAAGGCAAGCAAAACATCAGCACTTGATTCCTCTCAAATCCCATACATAGCATTATATCACCTTGGCCCAAAGATGATTTGGTGATCTTTAATATAGTCCTTCAAAAAAGAGAAATGCCTACTAAGTAGAAAAAAGAAACTATATACCCAATTCTGAAGATGTATAATTGGAGCAATGACTTTATCAAAGTTAGGCCTATTATGCTTCTGAAATCAGTCAAGAAAATCTTTACTAAAGGATTGATTAATAGGCTGTCCAACATACTAACAAGGTATGAAATACTGTTAGAACACAACTGGGCAGCACTATTATGGACAAGTACTGTGGAGCCTATCTTCACAATCAACTCAATTGTTGAAAATGCAAGAGAGAATAACAAAGAACTATAGATCCTCTTTCAAGATATGAGTAAAGTATATGATAATGTAGATCTTTATATCTTGGCGAAAGCTATGTGAAGGATCAAGCTCCTGAAGTCCTTCATCAATATCATCATAGAAGGTTTTAACAATTGGAAAAACATGGTAATTATAGGGATGGGAATTACCAACCCATATACAGTCAGGAACAGAATTGACCAATGTGATGTTATATCATCACTTCTTTGATAAATATATTATGACCCACTGATCTACAAAATTAGCAAGAAGTATGGATACAAAAGTATTATAGAAATTATGAAAGGATACAACTTGCTACCTTCCACAGTATCACCAACACATCAGTCATGGCATATATGAATAATACAACATGGATCACTGAAAACTGCAAACAGTTAGAAGTCATCACCAATACAGCTAGCTCCTTTTATAACTTAGCTCAAGTCAAAGTAAATCTGAACAAGTCAGAGCTCATTCTAATTAACAATAAATGAGAGACTAAAACAACCTTTGAACAAGATACAATTAGAGCATCCATTAGTGCAGATCAGTACTTGGGAGTTTGATTCAACCAAGATGGCAGAAAGAAATATCAAGCAAGTTTGCTCTACCAGACAACTTTGAATCTCGCAAACCTTCTGCTCTGGAAAAGAGTACTGGACAAACAAACCCAATATCTAGTCAACCATGTAATCCTACCCAAATTGGAATATCTGGTACAAGACCTTTGCCTAACAGAGGCCAAAACAGATATTATAGATAGAAAACTAAGAAGAAAAATCAAACACAAAACTGATTTTTCTACCTCAACTTCAAACTCAATCTTCTACAGTAATCTAGGCTACAATGTTTTCAGCCTCAGAAACCACATACTTCAAAAGCACTTGACCATCATCAAGGCACTTCACAAGGCAGTCAATTATGCTAGTAGGTTATGCAAAGAATGAATAATGAAGCTTCAATAGACAGCCTGATCAGAAATAAGTATTTTGGAGTTATACCCAAAGATCTATGCAACAGGCAAAAACTTTGTTCAAGACATGCTCATTCATATACAAAAGCAAGGTCTGTCCTTCAGATATAGATGATATAAAAAGGTGGCGATAAAGGAAGAGTTAATATCAATTGAAGATTATATGGGAAGAAAATGGTATGACAAACACAGAGACAAACTTAGAGTTAGCAACCTTAGATGGATTGAACAGTTTGTTAACTACAATAAAATCAAAACAATAAGTTGCCTCAGATATGTCACACAAGCGATCAAAATACATAGGGGAGACAGTCCTATTTCTATGAAGAGATTATCAACAAAATAACCACAAGACCAATCAATTCCGAATTTGCAACAAAACTGACAAATTTTCATCCAGGGTCAATCTATTTCACAATATGATTTGGATAGAAAGATGGAG
>CAJVPT010001121.1:0-23303 GCA_910592055.1 Acaulospora colombiana
AAGAGAGACAACAAGCCACAGGGGGTTATTCTTAACAAACTGGCTTTTTTAGAAGGTAACAAGGGTCTATACATACAGAAAATCGATTGCAAAATTGCTTTGTAATTTTAAGTAATATGTACCAAATTATACCTAATAAAGTGGGCCTGTTTTGAGTGCGGGAAAAAAAAAATTTTATTTTCAATAAGTATTAGTATTAATAGAGTCATGATATGCTAATATTTACCCACAGAGTGAACTGCAGCAAGTCGCAGGGCTTGAAAGATACTGAGCTTATAGTTTTTTTTCTATCATAAATGTATTTTCTTACAATTAAATTTGTGTACATAAGAAGATATTGATGATTAAATAATAACTAAGGCATGACTTTGCCAGCTTATAAAAAAATATATATATATATACTGTATATTAAATATATTTAAATATATAATTTTTCAACACAACTCTTTTCCGTTTTCCTGTGGCACAACATAAACCACAAAAACAAAAGTAAAAGTTGAAATGGAGAGACCAAAAAAAATGCAATACATGTATACCAGGCCTAATTATAACATCAACAAGTTCACCAAGGCAAGGTCAGCCCCATCAGCAAAGAAACACAATGACAAACCAACAAGAAACCCAGCACAGAACAAGCCAATGCACACAAGTTTACAATTCCCTTCACCTTAAGCACCTTTTAAACAACTATGCAAGACACTAACACACCTTCGGAAAAGACAAACATCACTAATAATGCAAATTTACAACACACATGGAGTAAACAAGTTGAAGAGAAATGAAACTCCCAACCAAAGACAAAACAAAAACTGTAAGAAATCTCAACCCCCAAGGGCAAGGAAGTAGCAACTGACAAGAGAAAACTCAACAGAATTGACAACTCTGACATAGAGATAAACCTCGACGATAGTACTTCTCTCTAGGAAGAACAAGACTGGCAGACACACGGCAAGCACAAGAATGATGCAACAAGATAAGGGACCCGCCCAAGACCCCTTTCTTCTTTCGATAAAGACACAAGATATGGTAGAGAGAGAATCAAGCTTGGCATTAAAGCTAACCTCCTCCCAGGAGATTCTATAGGGAAAAAAATCACCTTCCTTATCAAGGCACTCAATTCCCTCGAAGGACTACTCACAATTCAAAACGAAATCATAGATGAAACCAATCATATCATTACCATTTTCAGTGATAGACAATTAGCAGAAGAGGCCAGCCATATTACTCTTACTGAATTGGGCAATATCACACTATCAACACTCCTCAAATCAATCAGTAAACTCGATAAGGAAAAGAGTATCAAAGTGTGGGACATTCCCTTGAGTACAAAATTCATAGATGTTCAACAAACATTTGACAAGTTCGGACAGATTACCAATATCAAGATGACAATACAACAGATGTGGCAGTCTGCCATCATCACATTCGTCGATCTGGAAGACAAACATAAGACCATAGAACTCTGGAGCACACTCATCAAAGCTGACTCAGTAAGGATCTTTGATGCAACCTGGGACTTAACACAAATGAAAAATAGAGGCAATTTCTCTCTGAAATTAACCAATCTCCCACCTGGAACCTGTGCTTTTGACTTCAAACATGTATACCATACTCTCCAAGCTAAAACCTGCTACATATCTCGCCTTATGTCATACAGACCCAGGAAATATGCAGTTCTCAGTTTTGATAATGAACATCTCCAACAAGTACTAAACTCAACCTTCAACCTCAACGAAACTATCTTAATCTGCAAACCAATCAACACAAAGTTATGTACTATCTGCAATAGCTCAAAGCATCTTGTAGCAAACTGCACTATCAAAGAACGAAGAGAACAGTGGAACGAATACAATCAAGAACAAGCCAACAAATTTGAGAAACTATACAACTGTTACAAACCCACCAGATCAGTATACATCCACAAGTTGACACATACATCCACTACAAACAAAACCACCAGACCAGGCTCATATGCCTCAGCTGCAAAAAATGCAAATAAAATCCATCAAGAAGAAAACTACAACCCAAACTCAACAGACGACATTCTCTCCACACTCTATATAATCTGGGAAGCAATCCTGACAATCAAGGAATCACTTACAAGTCTCGATGAAAGAATTGACAACCTCAAAAGATACTGCTACACCAATGCTGAAGACACAACCATACCTAACACCTCAGAACACACACAACATGAATTCCCAAGCACAGATTCTGAAGATATCAATGATATCCAACAACAACAATAACAACTCCACCAGTCAATAAGCAACATGGACTGAACTATGAACACTCTCATATCTATAATTTCAAACATTCTTCCAGGCAACGCAAGACAACCACACTCTACTCCTCAATAATCATGGGTAACAACAACAGTAACACCAATAATCAAAACATATCCGAACCTGCAACTCTAGAAACCATTGAAAAAAATAGCACACATATCACATAAAACAATGATAATATCTCAGATACCCTAGATTTTCACAGCTATATACCAAACAACATATATCCAGTAAACAACATCCAACAACTTCTAACAATACAAAACCTCTCAGACACACACACTACTAGAACCATCAACTCGAACAACCATCCTTCCAAACCCTTCTGGCCAATAACAACCCTAAACTGTAGAGGACTCAACGACCCACTCAAAAGAGAAACTTGATTCACAACATAGCAGCTTAATGATTGGGACATAGTAATATCCACCAAAACAAATGGAACCAAACTCAGTGCACAACACTGGAAAACCTCAAACTACTCAACCTGGTGGAAGGGAGAAGACGACAAAACTACCGGCCACAGAATCAGAATTGCAATCAAAAAACCCCTCTCCGACCGGGTTATTGAAATACAACACTACCAAGGAAGAGCCATATGTATAGATATCGCACGACTTAACAAACTCTACTGCAGGATAATTGGAATCTACTTTCCCGTTAGCCCCGGAAAAGACAGAAACAACATTCAGAACCAAATAATAAAATGGCTCAAATATTGTAACCATGTAAACTGGCACATAATCATTGACGGGGACTTCAACATATGTTCATTCAGGAAAATGGATAAAGTCAATAGCAACAAGAAAATTCACAAAGACAAAATCAATCCCTTCTGTGAACAACTCCAGGACCTGGGAATGATAGACACATTCAGGTACCACAACCCACACTGAACCGAATTCACTTGACACTCTAAATCAACTGCTAGCCGAATCGATATGATCTGGACCAACACATGATCCACATGGTGCTCTATAGATTCATACATCACAACAAATACTAATATAACTACTGACCACAAGGAACAAGTGATATACCTTGAAACTTGGCAACTCGAAGTAAATATCAAACATAAAAGGAGACTCCATAAGAACATCTGACTCCTTTAGGACAAAACATCAGACAAACAATAGGAGGCCTTCTCAAATGAAATTGACATGCACACCAATAAACTCAATAATATGTTAGTGTAACACCCTTCAGATACCAACAAAGCATGGAATCTACTCAGATAAATAATACTAAATGCTGCTAACAAACACATCCCAAAATTCAAAGAGAGATATAAATAGTGACTGAAACATATCTAAACAATAAAACCCTTACTACTCATCCAGCTAAAACAATATAAAGACTTAATCACCCTTCACACCCGAGAAAGAGGTAAAATCACAGAACTAGACAGAACGAGACTAACCAACCTATATGAAGCCATCAAAGAAACCATCCCCATAACATCCTGATTCTCAGACCTTAAAGTGACACCCATACTCAATGAGATAAATAATTTAATTTATATCGAAACAAAGAAAACAAAGCTAGACATAAAAGAGCAAACTAAGCGAAACATTGACCAGGCCACCCAAAGATGATTTTCATGATTTGACACTGACAAAAAAAAAATGATAAGGTCAATCCTAGACAACCCAAAGAAAAGTATACTCACAACAAAACTTATCAAAACTGAGGGTAATGAAAAAATCCTAGTACATGATCCAAATGAAATAAAAGTAACAGTTTGGGCTCACTTTCAAAATTGGATCAAAAGTAAACAGGTTTATAATCACAAAGGAATCACATGGCAGCAAATATACCAACCAATCCTACAAATTCAAGAAAAATGATATGAACTAGCACTCACCCCATTCACTTCAGAAGAAATACAAGCAGTAATCAAAGGAACCAGCAACAAGTCTGCCCCTGGCCCCTCAAACATCCCATATCTGGCCTTCAAACACTTAAGTAAAGAGGCTCTTGACACTATCACCAAACTCGTCAATAACATCCTTAAATATGAAGAAATACCTAAAGAATGGAAAGAAGGTATAATATACCCCATACCTAGACCTAAATATTGGCAGCACAACATCAACATAACCTGCCCAATTACACTACTCGAATCCATTAAAAAAATCTTCTCCAAATCAATCAACAACAGACTAGCCAAAATCATGATCAACTATTCTATCCTGTCTGAGAACAACTGGGCCGCACTTTTCAAAAACAGTACTCGAGAACCAATCACCATTATCAACTAAATTCTTGAAGATTCAAGGGAACAGAAAAAACAGTGCCACATGCTCTTTCAGGACATAAGTAAAGCATTTGACACAGTAAACTTACAAGATTTATTACATCCCTTCAAAGAATCAAAGTCCCATCCAAGCTTATCAACATTATCAATAACTGCTTCACCAACTGTTTCAACAAAGTAATAACATACTTCAGTCTAACGGATCCATACCCAGTTGAGAGAGGAATTGATCAAGGAGACACAATCTTATCAATACTCTGACACATACCGTATACTATGACCCCCTTATAACAGCAATTAGCTCCTTGAAAGGATATCAACTAAACAGTCATCGACCCAATCTAGATAATGGCAGTCCCACCAAACTCAACATCTCAGTAGTGACATATATGGATGACACAACATTCATAGTGCAAAGCAAAGATAAACTCGAAGACATCATGAAAGTTAGCACATTCTTCTATTATCTTAATTAAATCACAGTCAACCCATCTAAATCCGAACTTCTAATCGTAAACAGCTCTCAAAAAAGTATCTTTTTTCAGGAACATGAGATCAACACACTTCAAAACATACAAGCAATATGTGTTCTTGTAATCTGGCATGAAGGAAAGCCAGGAAAGAAATACCAGTGCAACCTAATAAAAAGAAAAGTAACTAATATATGTAACACCATGAACAGAAAACAGATGACTGATAAAATGCAAAACTATATCACCAACCATGTCCTTTTTCCAACAATCAAATACCTGCTAACAGACTTAGTACTCACAAAAAATGAAACTAAGTAGATAGATTGAAAAATCAGAAACAGCTTCCAGTGGCACATCCAATACACAACTACTGCCCCAACACCTATCACCCACCTCAACAATCAGTACAATATTATGGAATTAGAAATACAACAACTCCAAAAACACAGCAGTGACCTTCAAGACCTTTATTTTAGTCACAATCTTGCAGGCCAGACCACACGACTCTGCCTCCAACAACTACAATGAATGGCATGGCAAAAAGAAGACATCCTTATCAAATGTCCCAAGATACTTGCAACAAAAACTAACTTCCTCCAGGACATCCTTCACAGTATACAACACCAAAATATTTCACTTCAGTGATACATAACTAGAAACAATTGAACTGACCTCACACATATCGAAGATATTATGCTAGCAGAATGGTATAACAACAACAGGAAAGAACTTCGTACACACAGAATTATGTGGGTCAAACAAATTCTTAACACCTACTGCACAAAAGTCCTAAACTGGCATCAAGTAGGGACACTACACAACAAAATGAACAAAAGAAAACAACCGATCTTCTTTACAATTCTCAAAACAGAAGTTCAAATGCTTATAAACAGACACCTCATCCAAAATAAATTCAACCTGAAGGCATAGCTAATGAACAGTAACATGAGCGAAGAGAACAAGGATACACAAGCCAACAAGTCAATACAATCCTGGTACATAACCCAACACAGTCAAGACTTTATTCTAGGTAAGCAACTCAGCAAAAATGGGAATCACATAAAATTCCATCACTACACAATAATAGATATCTCGCCAGTTGACAAGTGTCCAGATTGCGAACTCAATGAGCATATTGATAATAGAGGTAATATGTGCTGCTTCAAGGCTCGAATGAACTTAGTAACTAAGATCCCCATCCTTAGAACCACAAAAACAAACATAGAAAACTCAAACAAATCACAACTTATAATTCAAGTCTCACCAAATAGTATACAATACTGGATCAACGAACCCAACCAGAATATAGACACGGTCGAAATAGATACAACACCATGACTCCTTAAAAACCTTCAACACTAATAAATATCACAGATACTATACTCTTACAACTCACTAACATATACAAGAATATTGAAACACAGGACACAACCACAATAACAATAAATGGTGCATTCGACCACAACAACAACACAACAATGGGTACTGGAATCATATTCTCCTCAAATAAAACTGAACACACCTTTAACCTCAAGATAACAGGCCAAAGCTCTGCCTACAGAGCAGAAATCATAGCTGCAACCATAGCTATCTGTACACTACCCCATGGACAAACAGCACACTTTTACACAGACTCTGAAATGCTCATCACAGAACTTGACAAAGCAGCCAAAATACAGATAAAAAATATCACGAAAACCAGACTCATCTACAACCTACATGAGTGCATTCAGTCAGCTCAAATCAAAGCCACCTGGACCAAAGTAAATAAGAAAGATAATGACAATGAAAACCTAGGAAAAGCAGGCAAACTGGCCAAGAACAGTCTCAAACTCACAATAAACACCTACACTCTCCTACAAAACCACCTCAACAATCAAGTCATTGCAAATTTCTACAATAAGGACTGTGAAACCACAAACACAATTTGTAAAACTCTAAAAAAAATGAAACAAGCAATACTATCACACAGATAGATTGACCTCCAAAGAAACAACACGATCACCACAAACCAAAAACTTGACATCGACTGGGAAGTCTCAACACGATGCCTCCACCCCTCAAAGATCACAGGTCCTCAAACAAACTTTTTCAATCATAGTAGTAGACAGTTCGCAATCAAACTCTGGAACCTTAAACTCCCCACCATGAACAAACTCTACACCCGCAAGCCAGACCTCTACAAATCACCCACATGTTTTGCATGCATAGAAACTGAAGATAACATCCACATTTTCAAATGCCCACACTATGGCCTTGACTTAAACAACATAATAATATCTGCAATATACATAGAGATCACAGCACACACTGAAAAAGAAAGTCACCACCAGGCAAAAAAAGAAATAAAAGACCACCTGGAGATAACAACCTCTGAAACATCTTTATCAAAGGGGGAACCAGCAGACAAATTATCAAAACAGTCAGTCAATATATACCAGACAACAAGGTTTCTGAAGTCACAGAAAACATTATATAAAAAATTAGATTCTTCACCTACAATATATGGACTGACAGATGCCTATGCATACAGATCTGAGAAAAAGCAATGGGCATTATCAAGGTGAAAAAGAAAGAAAAGTACAAGCACCAAGGCACCAAACCACAAGCATTCACCTTCCCAATAGAAATTTCATCCCAAATCATGGAAAAATTATCACAGGCACTCTAAACATCTTCAACATCTTTACTAAACACACTAGTGGCACCTAGGCACATTAGTTCCTATATAGGTACAACAAGCCACAAGGGTTAAGAAAATTGAGCCCCGTTACCAATTGATTTTATTGTTTTGCCATAAATATAGAAAATAGTTTACAAAATCTTTCTATAAAACAAAGTATATATTTGCATATAATCAATAAAATAGGTATGTTAAGTGTTATTCAAAAAAAAAAAAATATATATATATATATAATTTTTTAAAAGTTATAAAAAAATCTTATAATTAGTAAAGATCTTTATCATTTAAAAGTTTTATTTATTTTAAAATAATAAAACTATTAAATAATCTAATTGTTTAAATAATAAAAGAAAATTTTAATAAAATTCTTTTAAAAATACTAATACAACTTTATTTTATTTGTATTTATGCAGTATAATTATATAGAAATTATTCTATAATATATTATAGTTTACTATTAAATAAAACTTAATAAAAATATCTGTATTTTAAAGATACTTATTTTATAGCTGAAAAAAAAAAACTTTTTTTCGCAGATCTATTTTTTCTAAAAAAATTTCCTTTTATGCTAATTTTTAAAGGAAAAGAAAAAATAGATGGAGATATATCCTCTCAAAGAGAACTTCGCAGCAAAATATCCCAGTGGAGATCCAATTTAATGAGAACATTCTCGCAAGAGATAATGCAAACAAGTCATATAAAGAAATAACAATGCGAGCAGTAAAGGAAAACACTATAAACAAAGAAAAAGCCAAAGAAAACAATCAAAACGAAACACGTAAAGAAGATTCCAGCACCCAAAACCTGCCCCAGAATTTGGCAATACAGACCACCATATTAAATCCATCAATAGCAACTATCCAGACCACCAACTGGAGTGAGGAA
The DNA here is from genome assembly GCA_910592055.1 of Acaulospora colombiana. Classification (NCBI taxonomy): domain Eukaryota; kingdom Fungi; phylum Glomeromycota; class Glomeromycetes; order Diversisporales; family Acaulosporaceae; genus Acaulospora; species Acaulospora colombiana. The sequence continues at coordinate 8,587 of CAJVPT010001121.1, forward strand.
GTCGAAGAAAACATCTCAGTTACCAAAGTTTCAACAATGAATCTACTCAACAGTATCCTAACAACAATCCACATGGATACGGCAGAAGAAGCCCTTCAAAAAACAACCAATAAGATACCAAAAGCAGCACCCATAGATAACTCAGACATGAAAATGGAGATAGAAGAAAAAACTCAAGTATCAACCTCATGCTGGCAACAAGTTAGTGACAAGAGTAAACAAAAATTGAATAGCTGAACTATCAAACCTAGGCCCCTCTCTCCTTTTGACAAAACCATCCATTATGGCAGAGAAAGAGCCAAAATTGATATCCCAGCAACAGACTTGCCAGGCAAAACTATGGCTCAAAAGATAACTTTCCTTATCAAGGCCCTAAATTCATCAGATGGATTAATAACAATCCATAGTGAAAAGAAAAAAAAGGTCGAACATATTATTGCTATTTTGAGTAACAAACAAGAAGCAATTGAGATCTGTAATACATCACTGCCTGATATGGATAACAAACTCATGGATCTCATGGAATACACAAACCCAGTCCTAAAATAGGAAAACAGTATCAGAGTATGAAATATCCCTCTGGATACCAAACTCATAGAAATACAACAATCCTTTGCCAAGTATAAAGCGATAAGCAACATCACAATATCGATCCAACAAATGTGGTAGACAGTCACAATTACCTATACAAACAAAGAGAACAAACAAGCTCTAATCGACAGATGGAATGACCCACTCAAAACAGACACTGTAAGAATTTTCGATGCACAATGAAAGGTGGATCAGATAAAAGTACATGGTCAAAACATATTCAAAGCTCACCAATCTTCCACCCAACACCACCCCATTTGACCTAAGAAGAATCTGTGAACAAATCAAGGCCAAGACCTACTATATTCTAAGAAGGATGTCATATTAAAGAAAGAGATTTGTGGTTATCAGCTTTATTAGTCAGGAAGACTTAAAAGCTGTCATATCTCAAGAATTCTAACTCGGAGACTTCAAATGCACCTGGCAATCAATTGAAGCTAAACTATGCACAATTTGCAATAGCTTGATTACCTAATCAACAACTGTCCTATCAAAGAAAGAAGAATGCAATGGAGGGAATACAATAAAGAACAAGCAAACAAATTTGACAAACTATATAACAAGTTCAGACTGGATGCACTACTCCAATCAGAAATCAAACTAGACCTTTGCAACACCATCACATCAAGCCAGGATCCTACGTAGCAGCAATCAAATCTTGATAACACCAATTAAGCCGGGTGGAAGAGAACACCCCTACACTAACTGACATTATGGCCTTCCTTAAAGAAATCAAAAAAGAAATCAAAGAGATTAAAGAAAATATCATTGACCTGAATGAAAGAGTGTACAACCTAGAGGTTCTAGAAGACAATCTCACAGATACTATGATAACTGAGAATGAGAAAGAAGATTCCCCTAACCAAAACAAAATAGCTAGTACTTAACCAAACAAAAAAGAGCACTCCAATATCCGAGCTCAACAACAATAGATTAATGAGTCCATTAGTAGGATCGACCAAAATATGCACAAGGCACTAAATACAATCTCAGACCTGATCCCTAGCACAGCTTCCCCCCCTAGAAACTATCAATGAGTAACATATCAGAATCCCCTCTACCAGAAAATCTACCATATAACAGTTATATCACACAAATAGAAAAAACATCTAGAAATACACAAATACGAACCTCTTTAGATTCCATCACCCCCTTAAATGACTATATATTAGAAGACATCCTAGCAATATTAACTCAACAATATATACTGATTCAGATGCTTAACACCCAATTTGGCAAACTACAACAGTCAGCATCCAAGGTCTAACAATTAATCACAAAAGAGAAATCTGGTTCAACTGGTGTGCCACAAAAAGCTGTGAAATTATAGTAACAACTGAGACCAATGGCACACATCAACAATCCAAATACTGGAAACACCCACTCTACAACATAATTTGGTTACATAACAATGAACAAACACTAGGACAAGGACTCAACCTGATAATCAAAAAAGATATAGCAGACTATATTTATAAATATGACATATGGAAGGAAAGGTTCATCTATGTAGACCTTGCCTTCCCAAAAAAACAAAACCTCAGAATTATAAGTATTATTTTCATGTAGACAAAAGAGATAAAGGATGGCAAGACACTCTCAATAAACTGAAGCAATGGATAAGAGAAGCCTTTCAAAAAAACTGGCACCTCCTCATCTTAGGAGATCTCAACAGAGTCCCCAACCCAGTATGGGATAAAAATAGCATACACAAATAAACAACATCTAACAAACCAACAAGTCCCCTTTGGACTACAGTTTGGAGGTCATATATAGACTACACAACCCAAATAAAAGAGAGTTTACCTGACACCGAAAGGACAGCAGCAGTAGAATCGAACAAATCTGGATGGGTATACTTCACTCATAGCAAAGCAGGAAAGCCTATATCAGAGAAGCCTTAGACCCTCTGATTTCCAGTGACCACAAATTCACCATAACTGAGATAGAGACATGGCAACTAAACTTTTACAAGGAGGTCTCCTATCACAAGCCGAACCACTGATACAATTGGCAATTGGCTAATAGCAAACAATAGAAAAAATTCTCTTCAGAAGTTAATAGAGCTCTCGACAACCAAAGCACAAAGCCAAAATCGATAGATAGCCAATAAAACTGCATCTGCAACTATATCCTAAGAGCAGCCAAGCTTCACATTCCAAAGAGAAAACAACACGAAAAAAAAGAATAATTAGTGAGGAAGATATAATCAAAGATCTCTTAACAGAGATATAGCTCTTTCACAACAAACTAAAAGCCAGCTAAAAAATCAACAAACCTCCTTCCATCCTACCAAAACAGCTTTAGGAAAAGTTTCCAGATGTCCAACAGCACCTCACAGAACTAAAGACAGAGCACTCCGATAACTTTCTGCAATATTGGTTAGATTATATGCAGAAAATTATACGAGATCATTAAGTTATTGCCCAAGCAATCATCCATAGAAAACAAGTCCTAGCAATCAAATATGGAACAATAATAAGACAAGAATACCTAGCAACAAACAAAAAAGCAATAATAAACAGCATTATGGAAAAATCCAGGAGAACTATCATCCTGGACAAGATCATCACAGAAGACGAAGAAGTGTCAATTATAACAAACCCTACAGAAATCAAAAACAGGGTTAGACAACACTTTCAGGACTGGACACCAACCAGAAAGATCAGATCAATCTCCAACTTTTCCTATTGAGCAGCAGAATATGAACCAAAAAGAATATCAACCCCACTGGTACCAGTCAATCCTAACTGAAATATCCATCAGCAAAATCAAAAAAGCAATACAAGCAGAAGTGCAAAATCAACTCCTGGGAGAAATCAAATCCCTTATATAGTCTATAAAAAACTTGGAGCCAAAGCAATAGAAGAAATCTGTTCACTCTTCAACAAAATTATCAAAGAAGGGGACACCCCAAAAGATTGGAGTAAAGGAGCTATCTACCCAATACCTAAACCAAAGGACTGGCAAAACAATTTAGACATCATAAGACCGATCACACTCTTGGATACAGGAAGGAAAATTTTCACAAAAATTATCACAGACAGATTGGCACAATATATAGGAGACCACAAGATCCTCTCAGAACTGAATTGGGCAGCACTTCTTGGCTGCAGTACACAAGAACCAATCCATATAATAAATAACATTATCGAATATGCAAAAGACACAAACAGACAAGCCTGGATCCTCAGCCAAGACATGTCAAAGGTATACGACTCGGTCAATCTGGAAATGTTAACTTTAGCTCTCAAACACATCAGGGTCCCCCCTCAGCTTATCAACATTCTCTTGAACATACTCAATCACAAACAAAACATAGTTTGACATGCCACAGTCCCACGGCAGAATATGATGTTGAGGATGGCATTGACCAAAGAGACACAATATCTCCACTTCTCTGGTGCATCTTTTATGATCCAATTATAACCAAAATCGATCAAAACTTTTCAGGATGCACAATCTTCACAAAGACTTGCAGAAATCTCCAAGAAGGTTGGTCAACAAAAAAAGTAAATATTGTAGTCAGTGCATATATGAACGATACTACCTGGATCATAGACAACATTAAAGAAATGAGAAAGATTATCACAAAAGCTGAAGAATTTTATTATATCAATGACATCAAAATCAATCCACAAAAATCACAACTTATTATTATCAATGGAAAAGAAATGAACTTTGAGCAAGAGATAGTAATCAATAATAAAACTATCCAGGGATACCCCAAAAGAATGCCAGTTAGAATTTTAGGAGTGTGGCATAACAGTTCAGGAAAGAAAGACTACCAAAGAAACCTAATCCAACAGAAATTCAAAAAGACCAAAGCACTCATAGGAATGAAAAACCTCACAGATAAACAGATGCAATACATTATAAATTACGTTCTAATTCCTAGTGCTGAATACCTATGTAATAATATGATTCTATCAGAAAAATCATGCAATCTTCTCATAAGCAACATCACTTCAAACTTTAAACACAAACTAGGCTTGGCTAGAATGACTCCTAACAACATTCTATACAATAAATACGAGTACAACATAATACACCTTTGGAACAGACAACTATTATTACACATCACAAACTGGACTAATAGAATTAATGGAATCAATAGAAGGAGCAATCGCAAGAATAAGACTTCAAACTCTGCAAAATGAATTCTGATCAACACATCCCATCATGAACAAAATAGAAAGTCCCTTGAAAAAGCTAGGCAATAACTTTACACATGATATTATTTGGCTATTGAGAAGACATGGCTTTATAGCATACCTGCTACAAGAGACTTACAGCCTGACCTTGATAAAAGAAATTGACAACCCAATTGAGGATATAATGAGCAAGGCCTTTTTTACCAAACATCAGAAAAACCTAAAGAAATACAATATTTTCTTCACAAGATAACTTTTCAACACATATAGAACTATAATGCTAGAATGGTGTCAAGTTATCTAAATTAATAAAAGATCTATTCCAGATCCAACTCCTGGTTGGTTCACTACTATACAAAATAAACTCAAAGAAACACTAGAATCTAAAGACTGAGATGACCCTATTATAACCAAAAATGTCTTCACACAAGGTATACTCACTACTAACCTTCCCATAACTAGACCTCATTCGATCTATACAATAAAAGAAGACATCTCAACTATTGATAAAAGACAACAAAAAATAGATTAAAACATTACTAAATACAGATACTATACACAAAAACCATAAAGTTCACCACTGGAGACATGTGAAGGATGTACAATTAATGTCTTGGAGAACCAAACAGGAGAATGCAGCTTTATAGCCATCAAACAATAATCCATTTCAATACCTGTCCACAAAAGCAAGACTTCAACAAAAAAAAAGCCATCATATAGAAAGAAAAACAATCTTGTGAAACAGGATCTCCCCCAACTCTCTATTTATCACAGTTTCTGAATATATATATGCCTCTGCAACTCACCAGGCAGCAGATATTGAAATCCATTTTTCAAAAGCATATATTCACATCATAGGCAGTTGAACAAACTGCTCAAAAGCTTCCCAGAAAGCCTGAAACACTAGCAATAATCAGAGAAAAGCTAAAAAATTATGTCATCTTTGCGATATTCACTGATGGCTCTTTAAAAAACTTCAATGGAAAATACTACATAGATCTGGGTTGGGTCATTATTATCCCAGACTCGAAAGAGCACACTTTCCAAGGACAAGTAACTACATACTCATTATCAACCAGAGCAGAAATTGCAGCGATCCTCATAGCACTTAGTGTTCTACCTGAACACAGTTCAGTAACTCTATATATAGACAGCCAGACAATAATCAATGGAATCCTCAAGACCCAAAAGGAAGACCCAAGAAAAATTATAAAAACACAAAAAAACTCAAATCTCCTGCTTCAAATAACAAGTCTATGCAAACAAAACCAAATAAAACTATCCCTAAGTAAAATAAAGAGATATTCAGAAATTAAACACAATGAACAAACAGATTGATAGATAGAAAGGAATGAGACCAGATGAGAAAGTGTTTGAGATCCTAAGAACACAACATGGTCTTTTAGATATAGTTCCTTAATGGAACAACATCTCTACAGAAATAACTATAAACATGATTATAAAAAAGCTTACCCAAACAATTCAACTAACTAAATGGAGACTCCTCAATTGAACAAGATGCAATTATAGTGAAAGAATAGTAAAAGAAATATACTGACAGACAATTACCACACTACTACAACCAACCAAAATAAGCAACCATCACATTGACTGGGAAGATCAAAAACTTAGAAAATTCTGTTTCAGCATTTGAAATGATGAACTACCAACCAAAAGCAAATTACATGCTAAAATTTCCTCTCTATACAAGGACAACAAATGCTCCAAATGCTACGAGCCAGAGACTACACACATCTTTTCATTTGTAATCAATTCAGATCCAAAACTGAAGAGTTCCTAATCATACTGTAACCACACACATCAAAAGTTACACAACACAAAAAGAAGAAAAGAAGTTTGAAAGTAAATTTACAAGCAAAACGAATTGGAAATACAAAGAGTACTTAATAGCAAGCATTAGAGGTGCCTTCTTCAAAGAACTAGTCTCTTATATTCAAACCATTATCCTAAATAGACTGAACAAAAAGACCTGCTTCACTCAAATACATACTGATATAATCAATTTCTATACAAAATATGGACAGAAAGATGTGAAATATTCCAGAAGTAGAAGATCACCATAGGCATCACAAGAAAGAAAGAGAAACAAACAAAATATGAGTCTAAAAAGAAAGATCCATTATTCAGCTTGAGGGAAAGACATATAAAAGATCAATACGTCAGTTTGACCAATGACTTTATGGACCAGTGGCTTATAAACATTATAGACAACTCCTTTATCTTTGAAATTTATTTTAGCACTAGCCCAACCTTGACAGGTTAGCCCCCTCATTAGGGGTGGCAACAAGCCGCAAGATGAGTATCTCTATAAAAAGAGTTCTCTATTGAGTTTTATTTGATAGAAAACAGGTAATAAGTTCTAGGATAGCCTTCCTATGTAATTACAAATAAAACAAGGCTGAGCCAGCATTAAAAAAAAAAAAAAACTTATTTTATAGCTTGTCGCTATTTTATTAAAGAAAGTCAATATAAAATTGTTTATTATATTTGTTATTTACTATTTTATAAATTTATTTTTATTTCACTCTATCAGATTAGTTATGTATACTTTATTAAATATTTGTAAACTGTAAATATTAAATAAAATGCTAAAGCTAATTCTATAATTAACTCACTTGTTTTGATTATTTTACCTCTCTAAATACAACTTCAAAAGTGAATTTTCACTTTATTTGAAGTTTCGATGAAAACCCTTCCATTTCTAACATCATTGCTTACTGTTTATAAATTTATTAATCAATATATACTATAATAACAAATATTCAAAATGTAATGAAAATAAAATATGTATATATTTTTCTATTTATCAATAACAAAAACATAGAATAAAAATAAAACAAAGAAATAATAATAATTAATAAAAATATGTGCAAGCAAAATAAATAGAAGAATAACAAAATTGATTAAATTATAGAAAAGATTAACTTAAATTTCATAGAACATTTTAAAGTATTTATTAGAAAAACAATTTTTAAAGTATTTTTTTTTTTTTTTTTACCCTCTGTCAGGCTAATTATATATGCATTATTAAATATTGATATACTATATATATAAAATAAATCACTAAAGTCAATTCTCTAATTAGTCCACTTATTTTAATTATTACTACTCTAAGTATAACTTTGGAAGTGATTTATTACTTCATTAGTAACTTAGATAAAAACCCTTTCAACTACTAATTTTATTGCTTATAGATCACTACTATAGATTCTTCTTGTGAATTCTGATAAAAGTTAAAACTCTAATCATCTTTTTTCATACTTTATTTCTTTTAGAAAGGTTCATTTCAAACCTTTATTTTCAAGTTTTTCTTCTTCTTGTAAGAATCTTTTTATAATTATGGTCTTGTTGTTCTGATTTAAAGGACTGACCAATTTTCTTATTTTGTCTTCTCTATAGATTCTTTGTACTTATTTCCACTTGATCATTCTTAAGTATCTTTTATTTCAGATCTTCTTTCAAAATTTATTGCGAACCTACTTCTATATTGTAGCTGACTAATCAGCGAATCTGTCACTAATGACCAAAGGCTTGTGTAACTTTCAGATAGAAGAGTTTGTTCTTCTATCACATACACAAAAACACAGAAATCAAAGCAGTGGCATAAAAAGATTTGAGTGAGTCTCAAGATAGTTTTCCTAAAATTACTTATAACTTTACGGTTATAATAATCTATTCAAAAGATTTGTCTTAAGATTCATTATTTTATTAAGTCATTAAAGGAAGTTACATTTATATATTTTTACACATAGGGCTATTATATAATCACAATAGCTATTCTAGTATTATATTATGCATAAATTGCTTTGTGGTCAGTTAATTTTCTATTACCTCAGTTCATAGTTTTTTACCTTTTTAATGCAAATGGATTGTCACACATTCTTCTAGTTTGCAAGGGGTATAGTAATAGTTGGCAATTGATTATTTCATATAAGCTTTGATTATATCACAATAGTTGGTTACGTGATCATGGCAAAAATTCTGAACTCAATCTGATTTTTTTGACCTTTAACAATATCTTCATTATTCACTTTCAAACTTCTTTATCTATTCTTTTTTGACAATATTTTAGGTCTGATATTTTCAATATCCTATCACTTTATATTAGTTTCATATAGAAGTTTAGTGTATTATAACCTGTTTCTACAGTCTCTTTTATAGCCTGACTATATATTTGTCCAATTCTCCCAATTCTATTTTGTCTTCAACTAAAAGTTTGATTTCTTTTTCTTTCATCTCTTTTTTTTCTTATGCAAAAGTTTTTGAAAGTCTTTTAAAATACCTTCAGTTTTTTTGTTTTATATTTCTGCTATTAGACTTTATATGCTAGATATTCTCAAAAAAAAAAAAAAAAACTTATTCCCGCAGATCTATTTTTTCTAAAAAATTTCAATTTATGATAATTTTTAAAGGAAAAGAAAAGATGAATGGAGAAATGCCATCTCAAAGGGAACTTTGAAGCAAAATAGTCCAGTGGAGGCCTAACTACAATGAGAATATCCTCGCAAGAGGTAACACAAACAAGTTATGCAAAGAAACAACCATGCGAGCAGCAAAGGAAATACTATAAACAAAGGAAAAGCCAAAAAGAACAGTCAAAGAGAAATCCAATTTGAAGGCCTTAACAGTCAACACATGCTTCACGACCTATCAGTATAGACCACAATATCTGAACCCTTCCTTTAAACCAACCAGAGCACTAATTGGAGTGAAGAAGTTGAGGAAAACATTATGGCTGCTAAAGATTCAACAGCAAACCAGTCTGGCAGTATTATAACAACACTAAACATAGAAATACAAAAAGAAATCCCTCCTGAACCAATCAAAAAGATATATAGAGAAACATGCATAAATAACCAAGTCATGGAGATGGAAATAAAAATAGAACAAGATCAACAAGTAGCAACCTCAAGCTGGTAATGTATTAATGTCAAGGGGAAACAAAAGGAAGATATTCAAATTACTAAACCAAAATCTCTCTTTCCTTTTGATAAAACCATCCATTATGGAAAAGAGAGAGCAAGATTGGCATTCTTGCCATACATTTGCCAGGCAAAACAACAGCTCAAAAATAATCTTTCTTATAAAAGCTTTGAATTCACCAGAAAGACTCATGACAATTCAAAGTGAAAAGAAAAAATAGACAGAGCATATTATAGTGATTTTAAATAACAAACAAGAAGCAATCAAGATTTGCAACAATTTACTACTCGATACAGACAATAAACACATAGTTCTCATGGAATACACAAATCTAATCCTAAAACAGGAAACAGTATCAGAGTGTGGAACATTCCTCTAGACATAATACTCATAGAAGTACAACAATCCTTTACCAAATATAGAGTAATTAACAATATTACTATATCAACATAGCAAATATGGCAGACAGCAATGATCACATATACAAAAAAAGAAAACAAAGATACTCTAATTGAAAAGTAGAGTGTGCCTTTCAAAGCTAACTCAGTTAGAGTTTTTGATGCACAATAAAATGTAGATTAAATAAAAGCATGTGGATAAACTGCAGCAAAACTTGCTAATCTTCTACCCAATATTACTGTCTTTGATCTAAGAAAAATATATGAAATACCAAGGCCAAGACCTGTTAAATACCAAGAAGAATGTTATATCAAAGAAAGAGATTCGCAGTTATTAGTTTCAGCAATCTGGAAGAACTAAAAACATCTATTTTGCAAGGATTTCAACTGGAAGATTTCAACTGTACTTGGCAACTCATCGAAGCCATACTGTGCACAATTTGTGATAGTCCAGAGCATCTACTGTTGAACTATAAAATTTTGCCATATGATCTCTCTAGTACCCAGAATGATTCCAGTACTTCAGATCAACATATCATAATCCTTTCAGTCACTTGAAATTAAAGATCTTTCAGAACACTTCTAGAACATTGATAATTGATTTTGCTATTGGCAAACTTGCATAAAGTACTCTAGAATATTCTATAATCCTAGCTTATTACATGTAACTATTATTTTCGAAGGATACTTGAGTTCTGTTCAAAATAACATAGCTTAATAGTCCAGCAAAACTAATAGCATAATTAATACTATTATTTATCTTAGTTTATATTCTCAAATATCATATAAATTATTTATGTATCTAAAGAAGGAAATTTTCACTCTGGAGACTCCTCAGGATTTATTCAACAATAAAATTACCTTTAACCCAAAATTATTGTCCTGCCTATCTTGCCTAAATTACCAGTGACTAATCTCTTCATTTATTATTGTCCAAATTAGGAACTTTTGCATATTATGTTAGAAGTCTAACTTGATATTTCCCTTCACTAGTTCTCTGTCTCTATCTGATTCCTAAGAGATGAATTGAATAGGTTGACAAATTGATAGTGACTGTAAGATAGACTTATTTTACATTTTAAAGAAAAAGAAGAAAAACCTTGCTTAGTATTGGAAGTATTTACTGAAATGAAATTCCAGTGATTCAGAATCCAAAGTCTAACAAGTATCAAGAGAAAGAAACCTTGTATAAGCAAATTTAGTAATCACTTTGACAATAACCAGCTACACAACCAAGTACATCAGTTATTTCCTGGAGAAGATCTAAGGAAGGGATCTTGTCTAAACAAATTTTGTAAAACTTATTATCCTTTACAACATCCTAATATTTATTTTCTATGATTTTGAAATTAGTACCAAACTCAATTCTTTGTTATTTCCTATACTTCTAAATTCCAATATTATTTTAACTGATTAATTAATAGTACTATTCATAATCAAGATCATATAGCTTGCCAATTTATTTTTAGTTTAGATATTCCAACATTTTAATCTTTGATAATATTCTTCCAAAAGTTATTTGTGCAATCAACTCTTTTAAATATTTTATTGATACCACACCTCCAACCCCTTTAAAAGATTTTATATTCTCTCCTATTCAATTCAATTTTAATTTATTTTTCTCATCTTTTGATTTACAGAATAACCTTTTATATAATAGTGAAAACTTATATTTATCCTCTTTATTTAAAAACCTAAGTTCATAAGAAATATATCTTAATTTCGAAGATTTAAACTTAGAAACCCTTTTTTAAGAACCTCCTTCTATCAATAACAATAGGGTAATAACAAATAATGAGATTTACAACTTAGTCAATAAGAACCCCCATAATACAGTTATGAAGATAGAAATCTTCTCTGAAGATGGTACTCAAGACACAGTCGACTGAAGCAAAAAGTTTAACAAGGCAGCGCAAGTCAACAATTGAAAAGGTGAAAAACTCCATCAAATAATTAATGCTCTCTTATTGATGAAGCTGAAGAATGATGAAATGCCTATTACAATGTCAACAATGCTAACAATAATGCGATGGCAAGGAATGCCATTATTAAAGCTCTTTTAATACATTTTTGTTCCCAATAATGAATAAACAAATGGACCAGAGATTTTTAAAGAAGAAAACAAGGCCCCTACGAAACTGTAAACTCCTACTACACTACTTTTAAAAAGTTATTGGCCAAGGCAGATATAGATGGAACCATGAATAACAAACAAAAAACTTAGGTTTTTTATTTTGGATTGAACTCTTATATTGTTCCTATTGTATTATGATAAAGCTAGCAGCTGTTGCTGATGTTCTAAATATGCAAAGCAATATGAAAAAAGTCAAGATATTCATGAAGATGATAGATCTCCTGCGTCTAGAAATTCAGTTCTGGAGTCTCTAAAGCACAAGAAGAGACAATGAATGGATTAATCAAAAAATTTGAACAAATGCAATTCAATTTAGCTAAAAGATTGTAAAAGATAGAAGCCTACTCTCTCCAACAAAGAAGCAATCCACCAGCACGAAGAATGTAGACATTTGCTCCTATCCAAAGGCCAAACCTTACAAGAAGCTGTTTCAAATGTAGTGAACTGGCCATCTTGCAAGGGATTATCTCTGCAAGAATCTTATCATCCTATTGACCTCCTTTTAAAAGAAATTAATTAATTAATTACCTAACAACAGAACAATATTTCATCCAAGAATAGGATAAAGAATATGAAGAAGAAGTTTATATTGGTCAACGAGCAAGACCATTCACTTACTCTATTAATAGAAAAGAAGTTAGAAAAAATCAGAAACTATTAAAATCTCAAAAAGAAATTAAATTATGAACCCGAAGAATTCCAGTACAACCCATGGAATTACAAGAAAAAACTGTACAAGAACCTGTAATAGTACCTATTGTTACCTCCAGAAGACCTATAACAAGGCACCAACCCTCCATCATAGATTACTTGAATCTATATAATATTTCAGATGATATTCTACAAATTTATTCAAATACTATTCTTGGACAAATGCTACAGTATCCTAACCAGCAAAGAAACTTGATTAAAGTTTTAAGAAGACTCAAAAATACTGAAGCTGCAAACTATCTTCAGTCTGAAGAAGAAAAGAAGAGAACAACAACTGCCAAATGTTATGTACAATTAAAAGAAATCCAATTGTTGCTATTTTGGATTCAGGAGCTGCTATAAGTATCATCACAAAAAAACTTATGGACAAACTTAGACTCTCTTCAGATGCCCCCTCCAAAACAATTGTGATAACTGCTAATGGTACAAGAACAAGAACAATGGACAAATTTTGAATCTATAAACCTTTATTCAAGATTTAATAATCCTTATTAAACTACAAGTTATTGAATCCCAAAAAGAAACTCTCCTTCTTGATGCTGATTGGTTTGAAAAGATGAAGGCCAAGTGAAACTTTAATACATGAACTTTACAAATTTATCATGATAAAAAAATGTATTAATATTGGAACAATCCATATAGCAGATATTCCTCCACAATCTATTATAGAGAAATCTTCCAATAATGATAATAAGCTTTTAGATGAAATTGAATATCAAGAGAAAGAAGATCTTGAAGAATCAGATGAATACACTTCTGATATATACATGTAAAATATTTTAACTGAAAATCCAGTTGTATATCTCTCAGAAGCATCTCATAAAGAACCTGATACTCAAATATAGGTGTTTTACATAAGGAACAAGAAGCAATTGTACAAGAACTTTTGTATGAAAATAAAAGTATTTTTGCTGAAAACATCTCCAAAGAAGGACAAACTAGTGATCTGGGAAGAACCAATGTGGTAATCAATACCATTGATACTGGAAATGTGAAACCAATCAAATAAAGAGTATATAAAGCCTCTCCTGATCAGTTGGAATTTATCAAGAAGGAAATTATGAATATGTTGCAAAAAGGAATTATCAGCCCAACTACCAGCCCCTGGGTTTCTCCTGTAGTAGTAGTGCCAAAGAAAAATAACAAGAAACGGCTTTGTTTTGACTATAGGAAGTTAAATGAAGTCACAGAAAAAGATGTCTATCCTATACCAGTGGTAAATAATCTCCTAGAAACTTTTAATGATGCTAAAGGGTTCTCTTGCCTTGATCTCACAAGTGGTTATTGGTAGGTAGCCATGAATGATATAGATAAAAAAAAAACTGCTTTTATCACGAAGTTTGGACTCTATGAGTTTTTTTTTTTTTTTTTTTTTTTTTTTTTAAATGCTGGCTCAGCCTTGTTTTGTTTGTATATTTGTAGCAAAATTACATAGGAAGGCTACCCTAGAACTTATACCTGTTTTCTACCAAATAAAACTCAATAGAGAACTTTTTTTTTTATGGAGATACTCACCTTGCGGCTTGTTGCCACCCCTAATGAGGGGGCTAACCTGCCAAGGCTGGGCTAGTGCTAAAATAAATTTCAAAGATAAAGGAGTTGTCTATAATATTTGTGAGCCACTGGTCTATAAAGTCATTGACCAGATTGACATATTGATCTTTTATGTATCTTTCCCTCAAGCTGAATAATGGATTATCTTTTTTGAACTCATATTTTGCTTGTCTCTCTTTCTTTCTTGTGATGCCCATGGTGACCTTCCATTTCTGGAATGTTTCACATCTC
>CAJVPT010001122.1:0-23296 GCA_910592055.1 Acaulospora colombiana
CTGTTTTTTTTTTTAATTTAACAATTCATTGATTTTCAGATCAATTAATAGTGACAAACTATTGATAATAATTTTAGTAGATAGAGATCATAATCAATTTATTAAAAAAGTATAATATTGTTTCTAAAATCTAACTTAAAGTATTATGTATAAAGATAAGTTGATAATATTATAAAAGTCTATAAACTATTATAGATTTTGTTTTAATTTCTCAATAAAGACAAGCTATTATGATATAATTGTAGATTAAAAAATAATTAAATAATTTATTTTTCTACATTATATAATTAATTAAATATAAATTATTAAAAATTATAATAAAAAAAAATTTTTTTAACCTGCAATTATATTATATAACTTAATATTTATTGAAAAGTTTCATAACTATTTATAATATTACAGATTTTTATATAATAATTAATTTATTATTGTGTTAAAATAGTTTAAGTCAGATCCAGGAAACAATATTTTATTTTTTTAAAAAATTGATATAAATATTTATTTATTAGATTTATTATTATAGTTTATTACTATAGATTGTCTGAAAATTATAAATTATTAAGTTAATAAGAAAAAAAAAAAAAGAAAGAGAAAAAAAATACAATTTAAGCTTCTTTTAAAAAATTTTACCAATTGAACAATTACTTTTTAAAAGATATTTATTTGATTAAGATATTCTTTTGATTTTTATTTAAATCTTAAAAGAAATTTTCCTTTTTACTACTTATGGCATTGGATAAGTTAATCCAATTGATCTTTTATTTAACTAAATATTGAATTGAAATATTTCAAGAAAAATATTTAGATTTCAGTTTTTTTTTATTAAAATTTTGTCATTACATAAGAAATTTAAGTAAGAGATAGGAGTTTACAATTCATATTATCCATTACTTGATCTTTTAGTATTATGAATGTCTTTATTAAGGAACTTGAGCTTCTGAGAATAAATATTTTCATAATATTTCTTTTAATTATCAATAATAATATTAAAATATAGAATATGGTTAATAGAAACTTGTTTATATTTTAAAAACTAGTATATTTCATGTTAACTAATCATCTTTGATGAGGATTTGCACTATTCAAAATTCAGAATTAAATTGAAGTAAGCAAAATTCCTTAAAAAACTATAAAAGTGAAAACTTTAAAAGAACTAAGATGGTCAAAAAGAGAAAAAATTAAGTCTTTACTGTAGAAAACCTCTATAAACCTTTTATTTTGAAGGTTAGACAGACCTTTAGATATTTTACAGTTAATTTTCTTTCTTTGTGAACTTTTTTGCCATTGATATCAAAGGTGATACTTAACTTTCTTGATTATTAGGAGTTAAGTTTTTGAGTGAAGAGATTTATAGATAATAAAAAAGGATAAAAGTAACTTATGAAGTTATACTTCAAATTGTTTTAAGGAAAGTATTAAGACTTTATTACTAAGGAAGTATAAAAATTTTTTGTAAACATCTTTTTTATATATGATCAGAAAATTAGTAAAAAGAGTTTTTTATATAGTATAATAAATATAATTGAAATATAAAAGATTATTTGATCAATTAATTACTATTAATATAAAATAATTCATATAATAATTAATACATTAATTATTTAATAAAAATTTTTTATTTAATATTTATTTGTTTTTTTTTTATTTGTTATTGTCTGACACAACTTATTTTTATTGTGTATTTTAATCTTATTTGATATTTGTTTTGCAATAAAAAATTGATAAAAAATATAATAATAATAATTATTATTATTATTATTAAGACCTATAAATAAATAGTGCAATGGTTAGTACTCTATAGGTCAAATTATAAGATCTTAGATTAAATCCTTTAGAAGACAATTCTGATACTGGTAATAATCTATATCTGTTGACTTAACTATATATAATTGATGTTTTTAAGTATAGACTATTGCAAATTAAGTTTTAATAGATCTTTCCATTAGTTCTTCTATTGAATAAAAATAGACAAAACATAGAATGATCTATATAAAGATTATAATCAAAGTCACTATTTAAAATTGAATAGAATTATTCTTAATAGAACTATTTTATCACTTTTAGTAATAAGAAATATAGATTTTTAAACTGGTTACATGCTACTGAAGAAAGATTAACTAAAGATTCTTTAAAAATCACTGAAAAAACAATCTTTGAATTAGATTTCATGACTTTAAGCATATGTCTATACATTTATTTATAAATTTAACAATTGAGAGGTCTTGATAGGAGAAGAAATTCGCCAACCATTCCAAAAAATCAAAATCTAGATTTAGAATAAAGCAAATTTTAATGATTTAATAATCAAATTATTCTTTATAAAATGGTTTAAAAAAAAAATTAAGAAGGAATCATATAGTTTTCTGGTAAAGTAATATGTATATATAGTAAAATATAGATAATTACTTATTAAATATAGATTACTAATACAGATAGATACTGTATATGAGTACTTGTTAATATATATGTATTAGGTCTGTACACAAAGAGTAATGTAAAAATCTGAGCTAAGGCAAATCATTACATGAATGTATAGGATATATTATTAATAAAAATTATGAAAACAGTTTTATGAATCAATAGATCACAAATCTAATAGACAACTTTTATATATTGAAATTTCTTTTAACACTAGCCTAACCTTAACAGGTTAACTCTCTATAACTAGGATAGTAACAAGTCATAAGGTAAGCTCCTTTTGGAGGAAAGAAAACTTTATTGGATTTTGTTTAGTAGTAAACAAATAGTATATCCTAGAGTAATCCTCTATATAATGATACTATATGATTTTAAATAAAACAAGGCTGAGTCAAAATTAAAAAAAAATTTTTTTTATTAAATATAACAAATTTGAATTGTTAATATTTGATATAAATAAATTTTTCAATATCCTTGGAATTATTATTAAAATCAAGATTTAATATCTTCTATATTCCTATTATATGTTGTAAAAGAGATTATATATAATACATTGATTAGTTATAGTATATTGTATATCGTTTTTATCTTGATTAAGTGATTATTGTATTACTGTATATTTATTTATTGATTTATAAAGCCTTAAATAATATAAGAGAAATATTTGTTCTGATTGTTTTAAATGTGATCTTTTTATTAACAAAAAAGTTGATTCATTTTGAGGTTGAACTAGTATTTTTCTTTTTTAAAAAAAAAAGTATATATTTTTTTTTATTATTTCTAATAAGATAAAATAGATAAAATGATCATGTATATGCACATACAGTAGGTTAACTATAGAACAACCATCTTGAAAGATGTTTCAAATACATAACAATAAAATACGGTATATACAGTACAGTTTATACACAATGTATACGGTAGAATTTTTACAGATAACACATATATACGGTTGTCGTATTTGAATCCAATAAAAAAAAAAAATTCCTTATTACTCTGTATACACGTTGTATCAAGGGGTTAATTGATAATCCTAATTACTCTCAAAAAAAAAAAAAAATCTATGACAACAATTCACGACAAGTTCCCGATGGTCAGTAAATTTTAAATTCAGGAGCCATGAATTTTCGAATTCCAATTGATGAGAGGTCACAATAATCCAGTAGATGCAGTAGATACAACACATTGGTTTTTACCGAAGGTAACCCAAGTGACTGATATTTTGTATGTACTGTATATCCCGAACATCCGTTTAATTTGGCGGCAATGCGATGTATTCAAAGATTACAGTTTAACTTATTAAATGCAGTAAATCGAAACGTATCTACGATACTGTAGATACTGTATCGTGAATCTTATTCATAATTGGATTGAGATTGTTTCTAATAGGCGTTATAGAAAAGAGATGAGTTTTAAATGATAACAAAGAAGTGCGATCTAACCTTTTGGGGATTTATATAACGCACATGTGCCATCTAATTTGCCAACACACGGCATCGCTTTTCAATTCTCTCTCATATTTCTACCGAATTGAAATGGGTACTGGATGTTTCATGAAAAATTTCCCACGGCAATGAGCTATCCCCGATGAAATTCGTCCATTAAAAATAACGTCCATCTTCCGGTCGTCTCATGATAATAGTGGATCGTTTGCCTTTTTGCGGTCGGCTTTGCGATAACAGTAGATCACGATCAACATTTGTTCGGGAGGGTCATATCATCTATCTGTGCTCACCCGATCTTATTACCTCAAACTAGCTGACATGAGACCATAATTCAAATAAAGAAAGTAAAAGAAAATGTACTCAGGAGTTTACAATCATCAATGACCTCAATAGGCGGTTCATCATGAAACAAAAAAGAGAAAGAATTTTATACATGGTGACCATAATGTAAAAAACATATAAATACATGTAGGCGAATGTTCGTTGCGTTCATTTCTAAACTTGAAATTGGTTTGATTACTTTTTTCGTCATTCTTTTGTACCCTCGAAATAAATTTCACTACCAAGCATCCTACGCATCCGGTCGGTTCTGTATTGTTTTCAAGTTTCCGTAGCCGTTATTTAGTTTGCGGATTTTTGCAAAGAAAAGATGTTGTCGTTATTTAAACTCGGGAGTTCCAGGGACAATGATCAAGTAAAAACCGAAGGGATTGTTTCCCGCAGTTTCCGTGTCCCTCATGAATTTCAAAAAGCCTATGAATCTCACGATTCTCCAAAAAAAGTAAACCGCAGTAGAATCCGACGTCAGCCTAGCTTTCACAAGCCACATGCGGGCCAAGACGTTTCTCACAAGAGAGAAATGAATCGATCCAAAGAAACGGAAGAGGTTTCAAAGAAATTCGAAGGAACCAGTGCGGAAAAATACGAGTTTCTGAGGGAATTTTCTTCGAAATATGGCTATAATGGAAAGATTGACTCAATACGCGAGAATGAATATCCTCAATTGAAAGGTAATTAATTCGTCTATTTGGTTTGTGTTTTTCTTTGAAGGAGACTCCGTCTTTAACTCCCATTTTCATCGCTTTCAGGAGCCGTCTACTTAGATCATTCCGGTGCCACGACCTACGCCAAATCCATACTCACCTCCTTTCACAACGACCTCACTCGAAATCTTTTCGGCAACCCGCACTCTCATAATCCAAGTTCCATGCTCACATCTCACCGAGTTGAGCAGGTTCGCTTGCGCGTTCTCAAACACTTTGATGCCAGCCCCGAAGATTATCAGGTAATATTCACCCAGAATGCTACGGCCGCTATTAAAGTAGTGGGTGAGATGTTCCCGTGGACCGAGAGAACAAAGTTTAAGTATTTGAGGGAGTCGCATAACAGCTTGTTGGGATTAAGAAGGTATGCCGAGGAGTTCGGATCAAAGGACATTGCTTCGGTAGATGAAATTAGGGTGGAAGAGATGCTTCGAACAAACAATTATGAAGAATCCGATGATCAGGACGATGATGACGACGAGGACGATGAAAATCCCGTTGAAGATCCCGACGTGACCTATAACTTGTTCGCCTATCCAGCTCAATGTAACTTCTCGGGTCAAAGATTCCCGCTCTCGTGGGCAAATCAAGTAAAGAGAAAATTAAACACAAAAAATTCAAAGTACTTGGTGCTATTGGATGCAGCAGCTTATCTGACCTCCTCAACACTTTCACTGGCTGATAAAGATAAGTCGCCGGATTTTGTGGCCATGAGTTTTTATAAGATATTTGGTTTCCCCACGGGGTTGGGTGCCTTACTGGTGAAGACAGAGTTGGAGCCTATGTTGAAAAAGCGATATTTTGGTGGCGGGACCAGTAAGTATAGTATATAGACTGATTTGGATATCGGGTGCGGATGATTAACATTCATTCTCGTTTTATCTAACAAGTTACGGCGGTGGCATATGATCGTCAATGGCAAAAATTCCGTTCTGATCTCAGTGAACGTTATGAAGATGGTACCATCAACTTCCTGGACATCATCTCCTTGCATCACGCGTTCACCGTCACCGAACGAATCTACACCAGTTTCCAGTACATCAAACCGCACGTTACTACGCTGATAACCTATTTGGATCGTCGTATGCGCGCCTTCAGGCACTGGAATGGAATGCCCGTGTGCGTCGTTCACGCCGATCACGATTATTCGGACAATGTAAAACAAGGACCGGTGTATAACTTTAATGTGCGAAAAGTGGACGGAAATTGGGTACCATACGGGGAAATAGAGAATTTGGCCAGTGCCAATGGGATACACCTTCGATCCGGGGGACTTTGTAATCCGGGATGTGTGGCAAGATGGATTAATCTTTCGGCGGAAGAAGTTATTAGAAATTATCAGGTAATTCGCGAATGATTCTTTTTTTTTTTTTTTTTTTTTAACAAGGATCTCGACACATCTCTCTTACTTGTGCAACCCACTTTCCGATAAACCATTGATAGCACGGAAAAATTTGCGGGGATGATCAATACATCTTTAACAATAAAATCACCGGAGCCGTCCGAATCTCTCTCGGGGCAATGACAACGATCGATGACATATTCAAGTGGTTACACTTTTTCGAGACTTACTATGTTGAGTCCGTTGCGCCAGAATCTGCCACGGAAAAGGCGGTGCAATTCTATTCACAGGGCGCATACAATTCCTCCCAAACCAATTTGCAGATAAAAACTAGCACGAAAAAGAAGAGAATGAGCATCTCCTCACCGAACCTTATACTACAACTGCAAGAAGATATGAAGAAGACCCGGCCGCCACATCAAAAGGAAAAACTATTGGGAGAACGTCGGCGGGTCATAAAGGCGTAACGATCTCATTGACACCAATCCAATCAAGCGAATCATTGCTTCACGCGTCATCCCTATACCACAAATAACGATTTATTTATTTATTTATTTATTTTATTAATAAGCGAGCCTTTTAAGCGTTAAAGGGTTCGATACTCATGATTAGAACATTTTCAACTTTACCATATAATATTTAATGCAATCCAATGAAAAATTGTGTAAAATAAAAATGACCGACCGGGCGGAGGTGAGCACAAAGGAACCGGTCAATGAATTATAGTGAGAGGGCTTCCACGCCTAAATCATTCCCTATGATAAATTTCGAAATAAACCTTCATCTCTGAGCATGTGTCACAAAATGAAGACCCAGAATTGATTAAAACCACTATTTTCATATGTCACTTTGTAAACAAATGATGCCGAGTTTCATTGAGATTTGATTTTTATTAATACGTATACGGCACAGCATATATTCTTAGAGTGCCAGACGTTTTTTATTTCAGTCTGTGAATAGTTACTGTAAGCACGTAAAATTAATCACAAATGAATTAATCAATGTGATAAGATTCTGATGAGTGATAAACCTCTATAATTGATTCCTTTTGGACCACACGGCATATCTTTTTTTTTTTTTTTTTTTTTTAATGCATCTTTTTAATTTCGAATGCGTCAATCCGGACATTTTTAAATTCCACATGTATCGCAAATACGATGTACTTGTGGCGTATATGTTGTTCTTTGGAAATCCTTCGTGCCTTCTTTCAGCGGGATTTTCGAAATAAGGTAAAATCCCTCAACCTATCTTATCATAATTTTATATACAGTGAGTGTTCCAGGTTTTGCCATGCCAAGCATTCATTTTTTAATGACCTGTCAAGCTTTTCTTTTCTTCCAAATTCAAAAATACCATTTACCATTAAATAGCATCCAATTCAATTGCCTAGCTTTACACCAGCGGTCAGGGATTTAACACATTACTGCTAATCTAATTTGTTGAACTCATTACTTTTATGTACTATTGTATTTGTCAACATGAACTTGCGTCACCCATATCCTCTGCCTAAACCTGAGAAGATTCTACGTGAACCAAAATAAATGTGATTTACCATATGATTACAGTATATAGGAAGGTGATGAGATTGAAAGGGAATTTTGACTGCACATGCAACCATGCAATGCGAATTCGTGGCGCCATCAAGTGTAAACAACAACGCTTCACTGCCATCGATAAATTTCACAAATCAACATTGGTAAGGGTCGCAAGTTCAAATCGCGGATGCGAATCATTATCAAATGTCACCACACCAAATTCTGAACATCAAATTATACATTTCACACTCATGAAGAGCAATAGAGAGAGCGAAGGGGTAAGAGCGAGTGCTAGAAGTAAAACATTTCACCCCTCTTTTTCTCGTCTTAAAGTCTTCAATCGTGTATGGTATGATGGCATGAATGAACGAACTGAAATCAAAAAGATTGTTTGTTCAGGAAATCCGAAAATGAGTATTAAATAGATTTTCTACCAACAAAAAGCTTCCAATCACCAACCTCCGATAACCTCGGTCCTTCTGCATCATCAATATTGCAAAAGGACAAAGAAAAAAACTTGTATGACACATCATGACATATTTCCTTTATTGCGTAATTGCAGTGCGGTCGTGCCACCTCCGATTTCATATAAATATTGATCTGGATCAACACAAAAACTTTAAAAAGTTATTAATTTGGTAAAGCGCAGGGAAAACAATTTGTTCGTTATATCGCACCGCAAGTTCAGTCGGCAAACATTTCAAAGTAAACAAGTCACGACATTTTCGTTCTGAGGACCGAGCAGTTCGGTGGAGAGAAAGCAGCAGGTATTAAAGAAAAAAAGGGCGCTCGCTCGTTTCTTCCTTCTTTTCACCCACCCCACACACTCACCAGCAGCTCAAGAACATCTCTGGAAGCCACGGGTGACCCGTTAGTTACTCGCCTAAAAAAAAAAAGAAAACACTCTAAATAGCGAAAGGCATGAACACGGAACCTGATAGCACAAGCGAAGAGGATATAAAGCTCTTGCGTTCCATGCCGGAGACTGGCCTAATAATCGCCTTCTGTGAAAAGTTCAAGAATTTTATGAAAGGCATTGATTTTTGGCCAGAGGTGTGTTCGAACTAACCGAGGATCACATTTAATTGGATCATTGATGGATCAATTCGCTAATAGAAAGGATATGCTTAAATTACCTCATTATTTCGGAATATTTAGGAATTGGAACAGGCGCTGATAGATCGAGGCGAAAATGATCTGATCGAGCAATTACATTGCACCTTCTTGACCAATTGCTTAAATCGAACGAAGCAAGTCGTGTAAGTCGAATTCTATTTTTAAAATCAAGCGGGCCATCGGTTAGTTTGAATTATTTTGCTATATAAGTGTTTAAGCTGCGTTAACCCAATTACGTCAATTATTTCTTCGCAATGAATGTAATAGTCGACAGACCTGGAAAAAATTGTTATCCGACACCATTGATCAGAAGCTGAAAAAGAGTTATCAATTCTACCAAGATTTTAATCCTCTTCGTCGTGTCAAAAGTTATTACGAACTGGGAACCAGAGACAAGGTAATTGTTTTGGACATTGAAATTCTGTCTTTAAACCGCGTTCGGTCTTAAAATGATCTGAGCACGATCGTTAATAACAGGTTTTGATTTTGAATAATCTCGTAAACTGGCAACTGCAAGATTGTAAGGAGATCCGCAAAGCAATAGAGGAGGAATACAGGAATGCCAAAAAGAATCAAGAAAATGCGTTAGAGGTAGAACCATATGGCGAAGATCGAAGGGGTCGAAAATATTATTATTTTGGAAGTGAGTGAGTCGAATTCAACATTCGATAAATTTAAATTTCATTGTGCACATTCGACTTATTTTATTTCACCAGAAGGCGCAAGATTATATCGAGAGAAAGTTTTACATGGCAAAGGTAATAGACCCGACAAATACACGTTCGAAGTGATAACGTCGACCATCGAGGATATAGAAAATTATGTTAATGATCCCAAGGAATTGAAGTCGTCGGTGAGAAAAGATAAGAAACTTTACAACAAACTGGTAGGCGAGCTCATACCTTCGATCAAGGAAGCTATTGAGGCAAGTGTTTTACGTTCGATATTGGGTACGCCATGCTTCACATGTTATCACCCATTCTAAGTAAAGCCTCTTCTTTTGAAATATAGGCGAAGGAGAGAAGAGATGCTAGGAAATTGCGCCAAGAAAAATTAGCTCAAAAAGTTGCACTACTACATGCAAACTCTGAAATAGTTGCAAGCCGCACTCGCAGTGGTACGAGGAGAGCGCTTGGCCTAGAACCTTACCAGCGATCTGCGTCAACAATTTCTTCCGCCTCGTCTAACAAACAAGATGACGAATACAGTTATTCTTCGAGCACTCACATGACGAGGGCAAAATCGGTTCGCAATTATGTTAAACGAAGGTATCTTGAATCGTCGACCGATGACGACGATGAGAATTCCCAATACTCGGGAAGTCGTCGATCAACCAGATTCCGTACTGGCAAAAGGTCGAGACAATCAACGGTCGAGGATATTCAGCAGGAAACTGACGACCTCGCCTCCCTTTTAAATGGGGTCTCGGAGTTGAGAACTGAAAATGGAAAAAAGCGTAACGGAGTGTCGATGAGTCGATCGGGATCGGTTAGGTCAAATATAACTCATTCTACCGACGCCACTGAATTGTCCCGTGAAAATTTTGACCCCGAATCCGAGACCTCCATTTCAGAAAAAATAGCGAGTGGCGGTGATTACAAAGAAGTTTTTGGTACCGATTCGGGGAACGAACTATCGGAGCCATCGTCTTCTTCAGATGAAAATATGCACGACTCGGATAGTGACTTCAAATTAAACGAGGAAGGCTCAGATGAAGAGGAGGACGACGTGATACCCGAGAGCGATTAAGATAAATGTCTTGTGCAATTCTTGACATTGAAAAAAGTATCCGACTGTAAAAATTTTACCGCGACAGCATTTTAGTCCCTAATATAAAATATATAAATCTGAATTCCGACAGAAATAATTGAAGAAGAAAAAAAAATGCTCCTTTTAAGATTATATGCTGATCATTTTTTAGAGAACGAAGTTGTGCAAAAAAGCAAAGTTGTTTAATTTAGACGATAGTACGATTGTGTTGCAATGCTATTTTTTTTTTTTTTTTTTTTTTTTTTTTTGCGAAGGAGTTTGAGGTGACTCACCTACCCTTCCTTCCAATTATCGCAAAGAATGCGGTATGTAAAGAAATGATTAAAATTTGCAACATGGAGCATTTCTTTCAATTCGATGGCCTTTAGCTTTTTTATTTTTTTTTTACAATATTCCACAAAACAAATAAATAGTATTACATTCTTATAGCAAAAATT
This sequence comes from Acaulospora colombiana, assembly GCA_910592055.1. Classification (NCBI taxonomy): domain Eukaryota; kingdom Fungi; phylum Glomeromycota; class Glomeromycetes; order Diversisporales; family Acaulosporaceae; genus Acaulospora; species Acaulospora colombiana. The sequence continues at coordinate 11,107 of CAJVPT010001122.1, forward strand.
AGGTACACCGCCTTTGTATTTCTAGTTCCATAGGGTCAAGTGATGACCAATTCCCCGAAGAATTATCGATTCGTTTTTCTTTTGTGGTTTTCAAAAAAAGAATATTATTCGTTGTCGTGCAATTTCCGCTTTTCAACAACTCTGTCGTTGTCGATTCCCGTGATAGAAAAGGGAAATGGAGAAGTGAATGATATGACACTGAAAAAGAATTTGTACGGGGCACTATAGAAACTAATCGACAAAATTTTTACTTAATAAATTCCTAATTTTCTGACAATAAATAGTATTTCGCCAAACGATGAACACTGTAAATACTGTATATACAGTATATTCAAGCAATTGAAAAGAAATTCTTGTTTAAAAAAATTGTTTTATTTAATACTAATTGTTATCCTATATTTCTTTAAGACTTGTTTAACTATTCCTGATCTATATTAATTAAAGTAATATAGTGATCTCTGTTTTTAATTAAAAATATTTTTTCTAATCTAAAGAACTTCTTGTTTCTTGTGTACCATTCAAATATTGATGGATCTTATTCAATTGAATAATAGTAAGATCATCATTCTTTTTTTTTTTTTGTTAATGGTTTCTTGATGGTATCATTTCTATTGATAAATTATTTATTGAGAAGATTTTGATTGCTAAAAATCTTTGATATACTTTTTAAAATATACTTTTAAATATTTTTTTTTCTTGATAATAATAATTATATACTTTCTAATTTGACTATACTTGTTATTATACTGAAGTACTCTAAGTCAGATCTAGGAAACAAAATTTTACTCTCTTAGAGGATTGATATATATCTCTATTCTAGATTCATTATTAATAGTTTGTTAATATAAATTGCTTGAAAATCATAAATTGTTAAATTAATAAAGAAAAAAGAAAAAAAGAAAAAGAAAAGAAGGGATATAATTCAAGTTTCTTCAAAAAAGTTTATAAAACTGAACAATCTTCTCTTAAAAAAGATTTGTTTGATTGAAATATTTTTTTTGTTTTTACTTGAACTTTAAAAAAGATTTGTTTGATTGAAATATTCTTTTTGTTTTTACTTGAACTTCAAAAAAGATTTTTTTGTTATCACCTATGATATTGAATGAATCAACTCAACTACTACTTGAGAAACTTAAAAAGAATAAGACTTGCAATGTATATTATCTATCTTTTGTTTTTTGATATTTTAAATACCTTTCTTGAAAACTTGTAACTTAAAAATAACAATTTTCAAAACTTTTTTTTTTTTAGTTACTATTAATATTATCAAAACATGTAAATAAATTAATAAGGATTTATTTACATTACATATATTAACATATTTTGTATTAATCAATTATTTTTAATAAGTATTTATACCATTTAAAATTTTGAATCAAATTGAAATATAATCTTTTTTACTATTAAAAAACAAAGTTTAAATTAAAATTTTTTAAACAAAAATTATAAAAATTTTATATAAATTTTATATATATATATAATTAAAGAAATAATAAAAAATTTTTTAATGATTTTTATATTAAATTGATTATAAATTTATATTTCAAGAGATAGAAATTTATAATTTTCAAATAATAATCCCTAATTCAAATATATAAAAAAATATATATAAAATTAATAATTAAATTATATAAAAATAAAACTTTTAATTTTTTATTAATCATTAAATTAAAATAGATTTATTATAAAAGTTGTGTAAAAAAAATCTTTAATATATACTAGTTGAAAAATATTTATTTGATATAATAATACTCATATAATATTCATCAAGAAAATAAATAATTTAACAAATTAATGATATAAATAAATAAATTGTCAATCAATTTTTACTATATAATTTAGTATAAATAACTTAGTAACAAATTTTACTATATAATTTGATATTATTTATCATATAATTTGTATTATTTTTATTATATATTTTATTAAAATTTTTCTCAAAAAATTGTATTTTACTTTGATATTTATTAAAATTATATATTTACTAAATTTTTAATCATATATTATATTTATGATTTAAAATAATTATAATTAAATATTCACATTAATGTGATTACTAGAGCCCTAAAGAATAAAAAGCTAATAGACAAATAAGCTCTTTATATTTTTAATAGAGCATTAATATCAAGAATCGAATTCAAAATGCAACACAGTATACTATTTTATAAGATGTGTAACACCTTAACAATGGTGTACAGAAAACTTTTCAAAAATAAGGCTATATTATACTGATTAATATTCAATAGTGTAATTCATTATTTCAAGATTTATAACTTAAAGAGTGTTTAGATGTTACAAAAAGAAAGCCAGATAATGGGATTATGTAATAGATTAAACGATCCAGAATCAATTGGAACCACAACAATTATTAGACTCAAGTAAGCACAAGTCAGATACTAGGAGCCTATTAATATGCTGATATGTAACTTATTAAATAATATTTTAGGAAAAAATAATTTCTTATTGCAAGTACTGAAGTTGATCAAAGACATAGCATGACCTTTCAAAACTGGAAATAGAATAATATTTTTGAATGAAACCAAGAAAATAGTCTAATTAGAGAATACTTGTCAATAGAAGAATATAGAAAAACAATTCCATCACTCAGAAACAATAAATTGATATATATAGATCAGCTAGTTAACTACAAAACAAGAGAAATACTAAACTGGCGAATGCTTTAATTGTTACAGAAAATAAGCAAAAAACCTATTTCAGGATAGTATCTATCTATAACTGAGATAATACAAGAAAATAGATCAAAATAGCTTATAGAATCTTAAAAAGAAGAATGGATAAAATAGAGTTTAGAACATCCTATTCTCAATATCAACTTTGATAAATAACAAAAACTCTGGGTAGTTACAAGAAGCAAATTTTAATAGTAACAAATAATTTGAGGGAAATTGATTCTAGATAATACATCAAGACAACTTAAGATAGAACACTTCAAATATATCAATCCTGTTAAAAATCAAGAATCAAAACTAGTCCAATGTCAAAATTGCATAAAAGGTACAAAAATAGAAGATCGATATATAATTGAAACAAGTATAGAGAACATACATATAGTCCTTTACCTCAATGCAAGAAAGTCCACTAGAAGATTCCAATTATTGGAAATTTCAAGTTCCAAAGAAGCATTGGAAAGTATGATATGTAGAACAATTTATAGTAATCAAGTAACTACCTAGAATGAAAAAGTATTACAGGTTGAAATAGAGGATTGAGAAACAAATATCATCAAAGATCATGTTGAAGAAGATGCATAATAATCTCATTTGATTGAAATACTCAACTGCAATAAGTAAAAAAAAGAATCAATGATATTTTACTCCAATGGGTTCCTTATAAACCACAGAAATACAAATATGAGAATGAAAACAGCATGTATATAGATAGGAGATACAGGAAGAAAAAGCAAGTTTCAAACTGAAGTAGAGAATTGACCTTTATTCACTAGAGCAGAATTAGTAGCAATAGTTACTATACTACTAGTAACCTCAGTAGATAGCAAAATCGAGATATTTATAGATAGTCAAGTCTACATCTCAAAATAAAAAACTATAGAAAAAGAGGATCCCAGAATGATCCATAAAAGATAGCTAAAAGAACAAAACTGATCCTTGTGGGTAATAATGGGTCCTTAAAGTATTTAGCATATAAAATTTCACAGAACACTTATATTCCTTTTTGAGGGATAAAATTCATAGCTCTTCACTTAAATAGGGATAAAAGTCAAGAAATGCTATAAATCAATGATTTAGATAATGGAAAACAATTGTAAAAGAAATTAATTCTATTAGAGAAGTCATAATAGAAGATCAAATTATAATAGATCAGATAGAAGTAAAAATAATTAAAGAAATAGTTCAAGGAACTTGTATTACAGAAAATATCTTTTATAATATATAAAATAGAATATAAGCCTCTATAGTTAATTCCTACTTTATCAAACAAACTGATATAATTAAATTAAAGGTGCTTCAAGTTATACTACCAGGTAATAATAAAGAAGAATAAATCAAATATTTCAAGAGAATTTTAAATATAACAAGAGATTGAATCCCTTTAAAACTAAATTTATCAATGATAACCACTAGATTATTTTTGATATTGATAAAGAGGAGAATATAATATAATGTGCAGAATTAATTAATAAAAAAAAAGAAGAAACCTTTTCTATTAAGAGAATGGATTAAGATAGAAACATATATCCAGCTTTTCAAAAATATGCTTTAAATAAAAGATTCTTCAAGTCAGAAAACTTTTCTTTAGCAAAAAACAAATTAAAATATATTATACTAATGGATGCAAAGCACAAATATAACAAATAATTAATTAGAAAAACAATAGAAAAATATAGAAAAATAGTTAATATTCACAAATATTGAATGGTTTTTTATCAAAAAAGATTCAAAATCTATCTCTTTACACATTATGAGCATATCAAATTGAAATAATACTGGATATCAAATTTAAATCTAATAAAGAAAAATTGATAATAATTTATAAAAAACTTGATAATCAAGAAGTAACTCAGATATTTAAAAAAAGAAAACAGTATTTCTTAAGATTATATAAAATTAGTAAAAGATTTATAGAACTGATATCTGAATCACCAAGTCAAACAAAAATAAAAGTCTTCTATATACTAAGAAATAAAATTACTCTGATACTAGAAGATTATGTGATAGTCTACTTTGAAAATAAAAAAGATTTAAAGAAACACTTTAATAACAAATTAAAATCAAGAATTAAAAACTAGTATAGAGTATAAAAAAATATTATCAGTATTGTTATAGAATGTTAATTGACTTAAATAACTCATATAACTCAGATAATATATATAATTACATTAAAAAAAAAAAAAATTAAAGATATAATTACAGAAAAGAAATGAATAACTATACTAAGATAGAATACTAAAGTACTGCAACAATAGATTTCAATAATAATAATAATCATTAAACAAGAACTAATAGATAGACTTTGAAACCTAATACACTAGTTATTGATAGTAATAAGGAATTTTTAAGAAAAAGAAGAAGTTATACTTCATATAAAAAGGTACAAAGTCAAGGAAAAAAAGAAAACAATTATACAAATACCAGACAACAAGAAAGATAAATAACAAAACACAAGACAAAAAGTTTCAGGTCAGAAATTTAAAGTATTTTATTATGCAAATTATTTGAGAAATTAGGCAAAAAGATAAATAAACTTGAAAAAGATTCATTCAAACAAAGGGTCAACTGCTTTTAAAAGGAGTACCAGTTCAATCACAAAAGAATAGAAAATATCTATCCACTATTTTTAATATTCAAATAAAGAATAAGAGCAGAGTATAACAGGGAAAGCAAGATAGTACTAGAGAGTAACAATATAAATAAGACCTTGATACCTTTTTCTAAACAAAAAAGGCTAAATTCATAAAAACAAAAAATAAAAAAATATGATTAGAAAAGAAAAGAGAAGAATCATATATTTGAAAAAAAGTAATAAGAATAGGAATGCATAATATCAAAAGTATTATTAATAATATATTGTAAATTAATATAGTTTTATAGAAAAAATGTAAAAATAAGGCATTGGAATTATGGGTTTATATAAAACAAAACTAATCAAAGCAAAGGTGAAATGGATCTTTCAAAATCAAACAATATATAAGCACAAATACTTCTATTGTACTAACAAAGATACTTCCTATAATATAGAAATTAGCATATTGGTAAGAAAAGATTTTTAAAAAAAAATAGAATCTATGAAAGAGACAGAAAAATATATAATAGCAATTAACATGTTCATGAAAAAAAATAAAATTTGCATTATTTGTATTTATATCTTTTTAGACAAGCAATAAAATAAAAAGATATAAAAGAAAGTACAAAACTTCATTAAAGAAAAGTATAGATAGAATCTTCATATAATAATTATAAAAGACTTCAATATTATATATAATCCTATAGAAGATAGAGTATCAATTTCCAGAGCAATATTCAAACTATCTTGATATCCAGAAATCTGACTATTAACATTTTAGATAAATGGACTTTTATAAATATGTAAAAAGTATAAGAATGAAAGAACAAAACTCTAACAAGTTGGAATATTACTAGTAATAGCTAAATAGATTATATATAAATATTACAAAACTTCACAAAATTTTCACTACTATATTTTGACAATCAAAGTATGAAAAAAATCACAGGCAATGATTATACAATGCTACTGATAATATTATATAATGACAATCTTTTTATAAGAGATATTATCAATAAATCAGATATAAAAAATGAAAAAAAAATTGATATTAAAGAATTAACAATAGAACAATAGCAAGCATTCAGAAAAAGTATAAACTAATTTTAAAATAATACTAGATCCATTGTTATTGTACAAGAAGAATTAGAAGAGAGTAGAAGAAAAACTCATATACAGTAAATATAATATAAAAGGTGTTTAAAGAACAAAGACATAAAGTAATATACAATAAGCTTACAAGTAAGATAATATCTATTTTATAAGAAAAATATCAAAGCATGGTTCAGAATATATAAAATATGAATAAGCTCTTCAACTAAAAACACTCTTCAAGAAAATAGAAAATCTATTAAGCTATAGACCCTTAGTGTAGCAATCAATAAACACAATATTGCACACAATCTCAACCACTAAATCAAAAACTACTGTGTTCAACATAGTGTTTCAAATATATTGTAAACACTATTGAAAAAAGAAATACATGATACAATAGAAGACTTAAAGTTAATCTGTCAAAAGGCAGAGATAAGACAAATAAGAGATGCTATCAAAAAGATCTTAAAACAAAAATGTGATAATTTGTAAAATAATCAAAGAAGAATGATAAACTCTTTAATAAACAGAAAGCAAATCAAAATAATTTTGAATAGAATCAAAGTCAAAAATGAAAAAATGATTACATAATAACCAAAAAAGATAAAATAAAAAAAAAAATAAGGAAATACCATTAGAAAGCATTTAGAACATAAGATATTAACTTTGATTGCTTGACAAAAGACTAGAAAGAAGAATACAATTCTAGAAACTATATTGAAGAAAAATAATATAAAAATCTTTCGAAGCTGATTTCTTAAGAAGAATTAAATGAAATACTCTACATGCTTCCAAATAATAAAACTTCAAGAAAATTACAAATTAGTTATAAAATACTAAAAAGGTTGAGTTAAAAAAAAATATTTGAAGAAAATATTCAACCACTTTCTAAAATAGAAAGTCACTCTATATGATTAAAAATAAAGTCATACTATTCTATGGCAAAACCAAAGCTATGAAAGTGTAAACTTATTAATACAAAACCAATAGTGTTGCTAGAAATTATATTAAAATGTTTTATAAAGATTTTCATAAATAGATTAGAAAATATCTATAAAGTTAATAATATTCTGAAAGATCTTAACTATTTAAAACTATCAGAAAAAATTATAGCAGAATTGATCCAAATCCTTAATAATATCTATGAAAAAGCAAGAAAAAACAAGAAGAAGTTATAGATTCTTTTTCAAAACACAATAAAAGTATATGATACTATTAGTCTAAATATGTTAATTAAGGCTATAAAAAGAATCAAAATTTTAGAGAGTTTTATCTGAATTATGATAAGTCTATTTCATAATAGAGAGTTTAAGGTAATATATGAAAAAGATTTAATAGAAGCAATTATTGCAGGAGATAGAATTGATCAAGAAAAAACTATCTCACCTCTGATATGAAGAATAATTTATAACTCTCTATTATGTAAGATTCAAAATAATAAAACAAAAGAATATAAAATTTTAGTCACTTAAAATCTAGATTTGAAAAAAAATAGTAGCAGGAAGTTAAAGTTATTATATATAGTGATAGTCTTTATAGATAATATCACATGAATAGTATGATCCAAGGAAGATATAGAAAAAATCTTAAAAAAAGCAAGTATTTTTTATAAGACAAATAATTTATAAAATAATAGTAATAAATTAATTCTAATTACTATTAACAATCTTAATTAGTATCTTAAGAAAGTTTAAGCAAAAATCAATAGAGAAATAATTATAGAACTACATAAAACTAAACAAGCAAGGTTTCTAGAAATCTGGATAAACAACAAAAGATAACTATTAAGTTCAAAGAATGAATACTTAAGAAAATTAATATGGTTAACAGAACTTTAAAAAATAAAAAAGTTAATTGATAAATAAGTTCTTTATATTTTAAATAGAGTGTTAATATCAAGAATCAAATTTAAAATGTAATATAATATATTGTTTTGAAAAATATGTAACACTTTAATAATATTATACAGAAAATTGTTCAAAAATAAGGCTATATTATGTTAATTGATATCCAACAGTATAATATATAATCTCAAGATTTATAACTTAAGAGTGTTTGGATAGTAAAAAAAAAAAGTTAGATAACAGGGCTAGGCAATAGATTAAATAATCTAGGACTATCTGAAATCACAATAATTGTTAGACTTAAGCAAGCTCAAGTCAAATACTGGAAACCTATTTATATAATTACTTATGATTTACTAAATTATTTTTCAAAAAAGGATAACTTTATACTATAAATACTGAAGCTAACTAAGAACATAAGTATAACCTTTCAAAGTTGAAAATGGAATAACATTTTTTAATACAATCAGAAAAATAGTCTAATTGGAAAATATTTGTCAATAGAAGAGTATTGAAAAGCTATTCCTTTACTTAAAAACAATAAGCTAATATATATAGACTAGCTAGTTAACTATAAAATAAGAAAAATAAATAAAGAACTTATTTCAGGATGGTATCTATCTATAATTGAGATAATGTAAGGAATTACAGTAAATTAAAACAACTTATAGAATTCTAAGAAGAAAAATAAATAAAATAGAATCTAGAACACTTTATATTTAACTTCAATTTTGATAAGTAATGGAAACTCTAGATAATTACAAGAAATAAGTTTCAATAGTAACAAATAGTTTGTGAAAACTAATTCTAGATAATACTAAAATATATCTTAAAATAGAACACTTCAAATATGTCAATCTTTTTAAAAATCAAAAATCAATATTAAACTAGTGTTAAGAATGCATAAAAGATATAAAGATAGAAGACCTACATTAGTTTAAATTATATAATTCAACAGCTAAATTATTACTAAATTTAGTAAATATAATAATAAAAATATTGACAAATTATTTTTTATTGCTGCCACTTGGCATTATAAAAAAAACAATAAAAAATTATGATATATTGGGAAAAAATTTTTGACATAAAATTTAACAATATTGAAGCAAAAGAAAATTTATATACTATGATAAAAAAAATTTTTTTTTGTATACTGTGATAAAAAATTTGACCAAAAAATTGATAATTTAGCAAAAAATTTAGTGAAAAAATTGATATTGTAGTAAAAAATTCAGCAAAAAAATTACTGTGACAAAAAATTTAATTAAAGTTACAAAAATTTGATAAATATTCAAAAAGTTTAACAAATTTTACAAATTTTATTAAAAAGTTACAAAATTAATTGATCAAATTATTCATTATTTTTCTCTTTCTCCTCTTCCTACTCTTTCACTTGCTTTTCTTTTAAAGATTTCAGCTTGATTCTTTTAAAACTAGTCTCAATTGATTTTACCTTGTTAAATGTTTTTTAAGATTTTTTACTTTTTTTTTAACTTAACTATGTATGAATTTTATCTATTCATATACTTTCTCCAGTTTGTTTCTTACTTTTGAAATATATTAAGGATTTTTATATTTGATAATTTTTTATCTTTTGGATTTAATTGATAATTCTTTATTATTTTTTATCTCTTTTTTTTGTTTATGTTTTTAAATTTCTTTTAAACTGTATATCCAATTTGATAAGCCTTCTAGTAATATCATGTTATAGAAATATGAATTGTCACAATATTATTTATGAGTCAGCTGGAATACTTGAATTGATTTTAAATATTTATTCAAATATTTCAACTAATTCTTTAACTATAAATAATTATAATTAATATTGTAATTATTTGATATAAAATATTTTGTCAAAAAATACTTTTTCAAAATATCAACTATAATTATATATATTTATTTTTCTTTTAGTAAGGTTTTTTGGATCAGTCTCACTTTTTTCAGATAAATGAATCTTTGGTTTTTTAATTATATCAGTTAATTCATTCTAATATTTAATAACTTTCTTAGACCTTTATTCAGTAAATGATTGTATATTTCTAATTTTTTATATCTTTTTTATAATTATTAGTTAAAAATTAATACTTGAAGGTAGTATAAATATAGAATATTATTAATCTTATTTCATTAAATTAACTATTGTATATAAACAATAATTGTTTGTTTTAGTTTTTCAGTTTCTATTTTTCAATATTTTCTCTTTAATAGTGATATAAAGCACCTAATTATTTATTTATTTGCTTTTATGAGTGATTAAAATATGAGACCATGGATTTTATTAATTTGAGTATCAACTTTTGTAATATTTTTTTATTCATATTATTTCAAAAAAACTTCATTTACTCATAGTTTATATTCAGTAAAAATAGTTTTTATTAAGACCTTTATTTCTGCTCTCACTTCTTCTGATTCTGGCTTATCTTTGATAACTAGTTTTATCAATTTTGCTTCCTTATTACTTCTTCTAGATTGAATTCTTTGATGCTTTCCTAAACTCAACAAACTTTTGAATTCTGATATTTTAGCTACTCTAGATTCTACAATTACTATAGGATCAAGTTTAGATTTTGCAGATTTGAGCTGATCAATTTCCTTTTTAAATCTTCTATTTTATTTATCTGCCATTTTAATTCTTCAAAAAACTTATTGTTAATATATTCTATTAGGTCTAATTACTTTACAAATTTGATATTTTCTTTTTCTAGTTTTTTAATCCACATATATAATTCTTCATTTTCTAAATAAGTCAGTTAATTAATTAAGATAAATTTTAATAATTTAGCAATAATTTAATTTTAACCTTTTTCAATATTCTTTCTGATTCAAGTTTTAGATAGTAATTCAACTTTCAACATTGATATTTATGCAACTTTAAATATCAATATTTCAGGCAATGCAATAAATAAACTTTTTTTAAACAATTTGACTATTATGATGAAGATTGAAGATTTAGCATCAAGTGTTACTGAATTAACTGCTGCTGTTTCTGATACCATTGATATAAAGAATATTTGTGATAACAGAAAAAGTTATAAAAGTTGTGAAGATGAAGGCAGCTGTTTTCTGTAAAAAATACATTCAGTTGATTTTTTTTGTTTATATATTTTAGATATATGACAAAAAAAATATTAAATTAATAAAGAGTTATTTAAATAAAATTACTCATATTGTTTTAATACAATTTGGGACTATATATAATATTATATTATATTTATTATATTATATTACAATTCAGAGTTATATAATATATTATACTATTTATTATTTATTATATTAAACTTGTATTATATTACAATTTAAGTTATTTAAAATACCATTCACAATCTTGCCACTTTATATTATTATTTATTAATTTTCAAAAATATTAAAAAAGCATTCAATTTTAGCTTTATTTAATAAAAGTTTAAGAAAAATTTTTAAAAAAGCAAAAATTACTTATGATTGTAATAAATATAATGGATTACTTGTTAATTAATAAACAGAATTTTTTCATAGATATCAAAAAACAAAAAGCTAACATTTGATAAATAAAAAATCCACATTTCAGTATAAAACAAGAAATATTTCATCAAATCAAATTTTGTCGTTAAGCAATAATCAATAAAATTTGAAATTGAATAATGTAAATTCTAAAAATAATAAATTTGAAGTTAATGATAATAAAGAAATAGATGATATATTAAAGATTATTCAATTCTAAAATACAAATTTTTATCAAATTCTAGAAAATTTTCAAATAGCTATTTTATGTGAATTTTGTTGTAAATTATAAACTATAGAATTAGATTTAATTTGTTGAATAGTGCAACATATGTACTGTTAAAATTTATAAAATTAGTATTAATTGAAATTGGTAGTAAAGAATTTGAACTCTTTTATGAATATTTGCATACTATCAACAACATACTTGAATTATCAAACCAGTTTGTTAGTTTTGTAATATGTTAAAGATATCACAAATTGTATAAATAGGATAATGTTCTTTATTT
>CAJVPT010001123.1:0-23272 GCA_910592055.1 Acaulospora colombiana
TGTTTCATGTTAGCCAATTACTTTTGATGAGAATTTGTGCTAACAAAAATTTAGGGTCAAATTAAGATAGGTAAAATTCCCCAGAAAACCATGAAAGTGTTAGCGCTAAGAGACCCACAAGTGATTGGAAGGGGAGAAATAAGTCCTTCTATTATCAAAAATCTCTATATATCTCTCGTTTCAAAGATTAAATAGGCCTTCAAATACTTTACAGTCAGTTTTTCTTCCTTTAGAAACTTTCTTGTCATTGGTATCGAAGGTGTTACTTGACTTTTCTTGGTCACTTGAAGTCAAGTTTTTGAGTGAAAAGGTTTGTAAACAAAAGGGAAAGGGTAAAAGTGACTCTTTAAGTCATATTTCAAGTTGGTTTAATGAAAGTATTAAGACTTTATTAGTAAAGAAGTATAAAAACTTCTTGTGAACATTGTTTTTGTGTGTGGTCAGAGGATCATCAGAAAAAAAATATCAAGCTATATAATATAATTACAAGATAAAAAAAATAAGTAGTAATTGTAATAAAGCTCTAAAAATTGTTTTTTGTTCAAAGTCTCAAGTTTTTAAAAACAATTAAAATATTAAAAGATAAAAGATAAGCAATATAAATTGCAAAACTCAATTTTCTTAGATTTTCAGGTAATAAGAAGGTTTTTTTAGCTAAAAACTAAGGTTTTTGAGTTTCTCTTAAGCTATTCTAATCTGATACTTATTTAAATAATAAATCTAGTTGGATAGTTTTGCTTGATACTATAGTTTATAATAAATAATCATTAAAAAAATATTTCAATCAGATAAAAATTTTTTATATAAAATTATTTAGTTATAAACTTTTTTAATAAGTTTTAAATATATTATTTTTTATTTCTTTTTTCTTTATTCTTATTATTAACTTAATAATTTATAGTTTTTAAATAATTTATAGTAATAAACTGTTAGTGTTAAACTTAATAGATATAAATTTATATTAATCCTCTAGAAAAATAAAATATTATTCTTTAGATGAAAATTAAAATTATTTAATACAATAACAAGTTAATTATTATATAAAAATTTATAATATTATATATAGATACTTAAACTTTTTAATAAAGATTAAGCCATATAATATAAACCTAGGTTAAAAAAAATTTTTTTTTTTATGAAATATTAATTAATTATTTATTAAAAATTTAAATAATATAATAGTTGTTTATCTATATAAATTATTTATATTAATTCTACAAAAAACTTTTTTTTACTAATCCTCTAACTATATAAAAAAATGTTTACAAGTAGTTTTTATTTCTATACTAATAAAATCTTTACACTTTCTTTAAAACAATATCAAGATTTACTTTCAGGAGTTATTTCTATCCTTCTTGTTTATAACTCTTTTTGATAATAAACTTGGCTTATAGTGATCAATAAAAACTAAAGAATATCTTTATTACTAATGACAAGAGAGCTCTTAAAGTAAAAAAAACCAATAATGAAGTATTCAAAGCTCTCCATTTTTATTGAGACCAAAGAGGTTCTGTTTATTAAAATAAACTTATCTTTCTTTTTCTTTTATTGTTATTTTTTCTCTTGGAGTTATCTTTTTACAGATTTCTAAGAAATTTTGCCTATTTCAATTTTATTCTGAATTTTTGATAGCATAAATACTTATCAAAGCTAATTGGCTACCATAAAACATATTGGTTTTAAAATGTAACCAAACTTTTATTGGCCATATATATATGTTTGGGTTTGACATTACTTTTTCACATATTATTAAATATTAAGAAAAAGAATAATCTTTTAATGTTACTTAGAAAAATAAAAAAAACAAGATGCTCAAGAAGATATAGAATGAAAACAAAGTCTTAAAAGTGTACCACCTACTTATATAAGCCTGAAACATTGGAAAACTGGAAGATTTTTTAAAATTGTTGTACCAATTGATAATAAAATTATTAGTAGAAGAAGCTATTATAAAGTGGTTAGTGGATCAACTTTTTCATTATAATAGTACTTCAAAGAATAGTATTTATCAAGATCAGTAAAAATGTATATCAAAAAGATCAAAATTCTTTTTCTAAATAGGTTATTACAATAGATAAATAAGGACAAATTTATTAAATAACAAAAATTCCATTTCTTATATCTCTTTTCTACAATCTTTTTCTTTTCAATTCTTTTCAATTTTAGTTCTAGACACTTTTAAAAATTTCTTTTACTTGTCTAATTATTTAAAGAAATATCAAAAAGAAAATCTTATATAAGTAGAATAAGACCAAAAAAAAAAAAAACTCTTTCCCACTCGCATCAAAATTCTTAAAAATTTTCTTTTATGGTAACAACTCAAAATATTAAAGAAAAAATATAATGCTCGCAAAGAGCTTCCACAACAAACATATTAAGAAGGCCAACAAGAACCAGAGACCTGACAGTTAACTACACAGGGGAAAGAATCCTAACAGGCAGTGGCAAGATCTTCAAACCATTATTGAAAACGAAACTCAGAAACAAGTTTAACCCCCTCACAGAAAAAAGAAGAACCAAGCACAAATAGAAACGAAGAAAGCAATAGGACAAGCAATGGAAGTGACAAAGATCAACAAAGTCACACCCAAAATCAAAAGGATATGGAGCTTAAAAATGAAGAATACAACAACAGGACCGACATGAAGAAAAACATCACGGAGATCCCAGAATCATTAGAGGAAATAATCATGGAGACCAACTGATCTCACTTATAACAATAATTTCAACAGCGTCAGCAGCAGGAGAGGGAGAAGAGAACCTGAAGAACTATAGCGACATCATCAATAACAACTTCAGCTATAACAGGAACCCAAAACTAGCAACTGCAAAAATGGAACATAGAGACCTTTAGAAGGAACAGAACATGCTCCGTCCAGAAAAAGTTTTCATCGACCCAGAAGATGTGCCTGGCTTCTCAGCAGAGGAAAAAATCAATCATGTCCATAGCAAGCTGGGGCACCTGGCAACACTAAAACACATATGCATAGAATTCCCCATCAGTTCATTAACAATTACAGCTATCTTTAGCAATTACCACGAGGCTATAATGGCATGTAAAACAGTGATCACCAGCAATGAACAAGCCAAATTTAGAATTGCACTACAGATCGGCACCCAGGAAAGCAAAGCCTGATTCATTAGGATCTGGGACATCCTCAACCATTTCAAGAAAATAGATATCGCCAACCTGTTCCAAGACAAAATGGTAATTGAGAACATAGCCCTTCAATGAGCAGAACCAGTACAATCAGGTACAGTCCAGTTTAGCACAACAACTGCATATGAAGAACAAGTCCAAAAATGGACACTCTATAAGGACACCTTCTGCATGCGGACATATTCAATGATCAGAACCCACATGGCAAGGGAAAAAAGAAACCAGTATAGCGATCCTGGCAAACCTCCCACAGGAAACTTCAGTAAAGGAGTTACAAGAAATTATCAGACACACCAATGCACAAGCTTGCTACTTCCCCCTGAACTGCTCAGTTCAAAACAAGAGATTTGTAATCCTTTACTTCAAGAATGACCGGAACTTGAACACAGCAAAGAATACCAGTCTTAATCTCAACAATATGAAACTAGTCTGGATAGAAAAAACCAAAAAACTCTGTTTTGAATGTGGCGCTTAGGATCATGAACTCATTTCCTGTCCAACTAACAAAGAAGGCCCACCCGTGAGAAGTAGAACTAATAGATTGGGACAGCCCAGATTGAGAACAATAATGAAAAAAAGTTCACTACCATCTAACAAGATAACAAACAAATCGCAAATCCCTGTACCTTAGGATGAATATATGCAAGTGTCACCAAGGGTGCACAGATCCCCTTGGTAGGAATGGAAAGAGTAATAGAAGCACTCAAACAACTTTAAGCAAATATGAAGGCCATCAAACACTAGGTCTACATGTTAGATAAAAGAGTAATAGCAATAAAAGCAGACCCACATATCAAAGCCAAAGGACCAGTGATCACAGATTCCCCTCCTGAACAAAAAATACTCTTGGAGTACTCAAACTTCAAAACCCCATCATCAAAAAGAATGGACATCAGACAACAGCAAGCATTGTTCAATGAAAAAATCAATCAAATGGAATCAACAATAGCAACAACCATAAAAGAAATAATGGATCGTCAAGAATCACCAATAGAAAGTATAAAGTCAACACATCCGATCCCCTCTTTTCTTTAAAACAACTATGATTAATAGTTCCAAAGAACCAGCGGCTGAGACCAAGCAAGTAAAAATAGACAATAACAAAAAGATTATTCACAAACAATGGAGAATAGATACTTTAAATGTAAGAGGAATCAATACTGAACTTGAGAGATTATCATTGTTAGAATATGGCAAGGAAAAGGAAATAGATATTTTGGAAATAACAAAACATGATTAGCAGAAAATACACTCTGGTGAGATGAAAAAAGAAAATATCAAATAGGGTTATCAAAACTGGTATGGCATATACATGGAGCAAGAGTAGTAGGTATCATTATGAGGAAAGTATAGGCAATAAATGTATACAACATAGAAGAACATATGAATTGTAGCCTGCTAGTGACATGACTTTCAAGGGAAAGATAAAATATAGAGTGATAACAGTTTATAATGTAGAAGATGAGACCAAAAGAAAAGAGAAAGCGAAGCTACACCACTGGCTCAAATCCAAGATCAGTGAAACAAAAAGTAAAAATATGTTCATTATAGTCATGGATGACTTGAACAAAACAATGGATCATAAACTGGACCCCACTCTGGGAAAGAATAGAACAATCAAACCTAGTCACATAATCGATACCTTTGTAGTGTTCGACTTAATAGACACTTACAGACAACTTTGCCCAACCAAAAGAAGCTATACATACATGTGACCAAAACTAAATTACGTGAGCAAATTGAACTATATTTGGGTATCGAACACACTTGCCCAATGCATCCTTAGTCAGACCACATAACAACAGAAACAATCATAAATAGTGATCACAAAATGGTGACATCTATCCTAGATATACTATATAGTAATTGGGTAAAATTAGCAAATAGGAAAAATATCAAACAGAACAAGATCGATTTCTTTAACCCCAACTCAAAGCAGTGAGCAAAGTTTAGACAGAGAATGGAAAACTTGGCAAGCAAAATCATAAAAGACAATTTAACAACTGTGGAGGTAATATGGAAACAGTTCAAGAAAGCAATATTAGTAACAATGAAAGCTACACTTAAAAAAAAAAGATCAGGAAAGAACATCAGAACCATCCATAGATCTAAATATAAGAAGTTTATACAGAGACCACTCCAAATCAGTAAAATATATAGGAAATGTCAGGCATGGCTCACAAATCCAGAGTCACATTCACAAACAGAGAAAACACAAATAAGGGACTTGATTGAGGAAGTTAATTTATCACTTCCAGTCCTCAAGGAACCACCAATTAGTATGGAAGATACAATATGTAACAAAGAAGAAATGCATAGATGATTATTAAAAACCATAGAGATCTGAGATATAGAAAGCAAGATGGCAAAGGTATAATTGGCAAAGATCAAGTCAAGAACAATTCAGAGATACACAGAATGCAGGTATAAGAATCTAGAAGAGAATCCCAAGAAAATGATAAATAGTATCCTAGATAGATAGGCTAGATTCATAGATATCAGGAGATTAGTAAAACATATAGAAGAGGATGAGATCGAAATTATAACTAAGCCAACAAAGATCAAAGACAAAATCAGGAATCACTTTCAACAATGGATAAGAAAAAGACAAGTCCTGAATATAGAAGAATTTTCACATTGGAAGAAACAGTATAACCCGAAACAAGACATCCAAGTAAATTGGTACACAGAAATAACAAACCCTATCGAAACAGCAGAAATTAAAAATGCAATCCATAAGAAAAAGATAGCAAATGCACCAGGACCTTCCGGAATACCATATAGTGTATTTAAAAATCTGGGAGAGAAAGGATTGCAAGTCCTGAAATTACTCTTTAACTAGATCCTGACAACAGAAGAGACCCCAAGTAACTGGAGGAAGGGAAATGTACACCCTATCCCAAAACCCAAGGACTAGTTAGGAGACATAAACATCATATATCCTATTATCTTGCTAGAAACAGCCAGAAAAATTTTTATGGGAATCCTTACAACAAGAATAGCAGGGATATGTACAAATGGAAAATATTATGTGAAAACAATTGGGCTGGACTGCCAGAAGATAGCACATAAGAACCAATTCACATTCTGAACAATGTTATGGAGGAGGCCAGAGAATTCAAAATGGAGACATAGATATTCAGCTAAGATATCAGCAAAGCATATAACTCTATCAACAAACAGATGATGATTCAAGCTCTTAAAAAGATACGACTCCTTGAACACATAATTAAGATCATAGATAACATACTAGAAGACAGAAGTAATAGGGTGATAGTAGCATACGCCTTACAGAAGAATATCCTATCTACGATGGAATTTATCAAGGGGACACCATATCACTGCTGCTATGGAAAATCTTCTATGACCCACTACTACAGGAAATCAAGGACAAGCATAAAGGATACACAATGGAAACAGAAGTCATCCTAGATCTAACAACACCAAGCACAAGAAAGATAAGCACCAAGATAAAAAAGATGGATAAGATTACAGCAACGGCATATATGGATAACATGACATGGTTTGCAAGTTCCCAAACAGAAATGCAAAGTATAATAGAGAAAGCATCATAGTTCCTGCGAATTAATGATATCCAAGTTAACAGTGAAAAGTTATCATTAATCTGTATCGACACTAGTAAAGAAAGTAGAACAAGCAGTATCAAGTTAAATAGAGACTGAATATTATCCCTACAATATAACGAGGCAACAAGAATTTTAGGAGTATGGATATCAGAAGATGGGAAAAAAACTTACCAGAAGAATATCATCAGAGAAAAAGTGGACACCACAATCAGAATCCTAGTATGGAAAAGGATTACAGACAAACAAGTGCACTATATCATAAACCATGCTCTGTATCCAGCGATAGAATACCTACTAAATGACCTAGCCCTGTCTAAAGAAGAATGTGATAAAATAAGCAGCAAGATAAATAAGGTATTCAAATACAAAGCTGGTCTGTCATCAACAATATTGAACTGTATAATGCACATGGACCTTGGATATAAACTCTTTAACTTGTGGAACAGGCAAATTCTTATGCATAGCAAAAATCTTCTGCATAGGAGAAAGAACCTAACAAATGAAATTTTAAGTATGTTGAAGGTACAAGGAATCACCTTTCTCCCAACAGAACACACTTGGGCAGGGAAACCTGTCACAAATAAGAGAAGATCAATTAAGGAAATAGTACAGGAAAGCTGGTATGACAAACATATGAAGCATCTCAGATATAGAGGAATCCTCTTCCTGGACCAACTACTCAATGACAAAAAACAAGATTCCTCACATGGCAGCAGATGTGAGCAAAACTAGGCAAACAGGGCAGAACCCCTCAATGATATAGGGATTTAAAGGAAATATAAATCAACACATGCAATTCACAGGGAGAAGATGAGGAGGAAGCAGGTCCAGCTAGGAGACACAACATTAAACACAACTCAGAGATAAATAGGTTTCGTTCAAACACACCAGTGCTTTCTTCACAACAACAGTCAACAATCAAGTGGCTAGTAATAAAGAAAGATGAGACAACTCTAATTACAAAAAAAAAAAGAAAACACTAAACAATCAAGTTATAATAGTCAACCACATGGTCAGCAACAACCAGACATCTCCAGTCTTCAAATCTAAAGGGTGCCCATTCAATAATCCAGAACTTAGAAACAAGTACCAGGACCAACAGCAATGTATAATGCATCAACTGTTATCACAGTCAATAAACATCAAAGTAAAGAAGAGTACCACAGGATATCACTTTGAACAACAAGGGGCAATCAGTAGGCAATCCTTGACAAACAGACTACAGTCCTCTACACAAGGAATAGAGATCACCTTGAGAGAGATAGATACAGATAACACACCAATACCTCCACCAACAATACACCTGGACTCGACCTCAACAACTAAGGACTTAATACAAAGGAAGATCAAGGCCCCAGAAAGAACAATTCACAGACTATAACAAATTGCACAGAAAATAATAGGACATAATAATCTTAGTATATATACAGATGGCCCCTTTACAAGATGATATACAAATAGCAGAATGAGGATAGGCTGGGTCATCCAAACTGAGAAAGGTATAGTGCTTAGCACCTTCCAAGCAAAAACCCAAGATATCCCATCCTCCACAAGAGCAGAACTGACGGTGATCCTCACAGCAATCTGTACAATAAGTGTTAACAAAAAGATAAATATAATAACAGATAGCTAAAGCTCAATCAATGCAGTAAAGAAAGGAAAAAACTACCATACAAATCAGATAAGAAAAAATGAGAGCCCAAATAGAATTCTAATAAGCACAATACATGAAATAATAACAATGCAGAACATAGCAGTCAAATGGATCAAAGTCAAGAGCCATTCAGGTAACAAAGGAAATGAGCGAGCAGACAAACTAGTAGCAACCACACTAGTCAACAAATATAAAGATATAGTAAGGATCCAAGAAGAAAACATCACTAGTAGCAAAACATTGCTAAGATGGAATCAATCCTTTATAGATCTCCCTTTCAAAACACTCAGGAGAACTCTGCTCAAAACCAAGTGGGCAAGCAAATGGAGAGCCTTGAGATGGAACCAGGACTGGCTTACAGTTAAAAAGACCAAAGAAATCGATTGGAACCTGACCTGGCAGACAATGATACCTTCGAAAGTAATATCCTCTCAAACAGATCCAGAGGATCACAGAGATAGGACTTTTAGATGGAAGACGTGGCTGAAAGAGCACCCAACCATAGCAAATATGAATACAAGAAATCCAAGTCTGTATAACAGCCCAATATGTAAAACCTGTTAAAGGCAAGAGGAGAAAGACCTCCACCCATTCATATATGGAACAATGAAATAAGACTAAGAGAAAAATTCACAAAATTCCTCACTGAGGAATGTGTAGCTAGAGCAGATAACCAGAAGCAAACAAAAAATATAAAAGACAGATGGAAATGGCTATTCAAAGTAACAACTACAATAGGAAAAGCATATAGAGCAAATGAAATAAAATAGATTGACATCATCAAAGGAGTCATCACACACAAGATGAGAAAAACAGAAGAGGAAATCACAGGTGACGAAAAAGCTGCCAAGACAGCAATAAAAGTAACTACAATACAGTTCTGGCAAGAGAAATGAAAGGTATAGAAGTTAAGGTGTGAACTAGTAATAGATGGGAAAAATCACAGGGAATCACCTGGAGAAAAAAGAGGGAAAAGGCAAGAAATCACAAGGTCAAAGGACAGAAAGACACCACACAAGAGTGCAGAAACTATCCATATGCCAGAGACATCTTTATATAGACCTAACCAATATAGTATGTAAAATATACTTCAAAATGGATACATACCAAACTCGATTTTTTCTATAAATTTTAGTGTTAGTGGAGTCATGACATGCTAACATCCACTTTCTAGTGGACTGTAGCAAGTTGCAGGGTTTGTTCAGATACTGAGTCATTAGTTTTTTTTCTATCTAAATGTATTTTCTCGCAATTCAATTTGTGTATATAGAAAAAGCAACTTGATTAAATAAAAACTACATGGCATGACTTCGCCAGCTTTAAAAAATATATATATATATAAGTAGAATAAGACAAAACATAAAATAGAAACTGGAAGACACAAGAATTATAATATAGAAATACTGAAAGCAATAGAAGAAAAGATACAAGCTTTCAACTAATAAAGTTCTTAAAGTATATCTAACTAATAGCATAGAAGTAGTAGTAGTAGCATGGTTTCAAGTATCAATTTTATAATAAATACTATTTTCCCTCTTTTGACAAGTCCTTTCAAGATATGAGTAAAACTCTTTTTTTTATTGATCCTTGTAAAACTATGGTTTTTAATTATTTCTTTTAGCAGTATATAACTTTTTAAGAAGATTATTATATTATTATATATTTTTTTATTGAATTAAAATAAATAATTAGATTTGGTACACATATAAACTCCTTAAAATTTATATTATACTAATGGTTTGCTTATTAATTTTCTATTTAGAAATAGCTTAACTATGAGATGGTTTCTTAATCTATCTTTAGTTTACTAGCTTATCTTTGTTTTATTTTTTAGTCAAATAAAACTATATATAGTAATACCTTGCTAATAACTTAGTCAAGCTAGCAATTAAAAAAAATTCTATATTTTAAGATGTTGTGAATTCCATGAAAGATGTTGGATATAAGTTTTATAGGATATGCATCTGTTTTGTTGGATGTCGGATCTCTAAATTTTGTTTTGGAAGGGGATTGTTTATGATTCTTTCTGTTTTTTCCTATTGCTATTCTTTGAAGTTTTTCCTAGTAATATAAGTGCTCACACCTATCAATCCAGATATTGTAGGTCCAGAATTTGATGGTGTTGTGGATGCTATTGACAGTTTCTGCTATTTTGTTGGTTTTTATGTATTTGACATAATCTTTAAGACAGTTTTGCTAATGCCTCTCATGATAATCTCGTTTCACATATTGTTTACTGCTATGTTTGATGTGAGTTCCTATCTGATATTGCGAATAATGTTGTTGTCAATTCTTGCTATTATTTCTTGATATATGATGTTCAATGGAACTTGTTCGATGTCAATGCTGTGAACTGAGCATCTGAAAGGTTGGATGTTGTCTTCTGTGTGTGGACATACGAAGCATATGTTTGACTTGTAAATGTCAGGACTTCTGATGTAAAGTTTGTTCATTGTGAAGAGTTCTTTGTTTTATAGTTTGAATGTGAAACTCCTTTGTGAGTGGTCCTATGAATCTGTTATATTGAGGTTGATGGCCAATGGATGGAGTCTCTGCTGTTTTCTGCCAGTTTATGTCTTCTGCCTATTGTTTAGTTGGATCTTTGTTTTTGTTGAACATAATCCATTGATATATTAACTGTATTTGTCTTATTTATTTGAGGGCTTTTCAGATGTTTGTAGTGATTTCTATTTGGTCTTTATAGTGGACAGTGAGAATGCAATCACTAAGAGTAACATTAGTTAGCTGTCCTTAGGGTTGGTCACATTATTATTATTGTGGTGCTTTACCAGTCTGTCAGTTTCAAGGAAAGGATAAGTGGGCGTATGGTTTTGTTTATCCATTTTGAGCCAGGTGATAAGAGTCTGATAGTGCACTGCTATGATACTAAGATTACTAATAAGCCTTAGTTTCTTAATTTTTTTTATGTTGTTTTCACTGTATACATTGTACTCTCCTATTAGAGGAAGTGAATCAATTTCAATAGTAAGGGATATTTTCGGTTCACTTATAGCTATTGCCATTGTTGCAACCAGAATCTCTGCTTTAAGTGCTAATAGTTGTCCTTCTAGTTATAGTCCTATTGTAGCTATACTTGCGTGGTTGTTACTGATATTAATGTTTATTCCACATATGTTGGAGCTGTTTTCAATATTGTATGCTCTATCTGTATAGATGTGGAGGTTTTTGATATTCCTGACTTTGTGATATATTTAGATGAGTTCTTTTTTGGTTGAAAGGTTGAAGTTAATGGTATGGAAGAGGTCTTGTAATGTATGTGGGGTGCCATTAATTTCTAGTCTATCAAAGACTAAGTTGGGCTCTGTCAAAAAACATCTAATAATATCAGGTAACATTTGTATTCTTTTCTTTAAGGTAGAGTCAAGTGAACTGCATGATTTTATAGTGTTGATTACAGGAATCTTGAAGGCACCAGCTTTTGGTGCTTCTATACAGCAGATTTTGCCTCTATTGTCAGTAGTATTGGAGATGTCACAACTGGTACAGATATTTACAGGAAAGTTATTTGTCATAGTATAGTGCCTAATTTTGATGGTATCATGTTTTTCACTAATATATTTTCCTAGAACTTGTTGGTGTTGGAAATGTGTAATGTACCAGGAGTGTTATGTTTGTCTTGGATTAATAAGTTCAATTTGAATATGTGGATTGAGGAATGGAGGAGCTGGATACTTTGAAGATAAGATATTATCTATTGTTGAAGATATAGGAACCATGCTGGATCTTTTTTCTTGATTATTTTGTTGTATAGAGCCCCGACCTGTTGCCACTCTAGTGGTTTAAACATGTATGAGTTGATTAATTGTTTGATCCAAAAGAGCTGATGGGTTCTGAGAGCTGCTCTGTGTTTTGAGTATCAATTTTATTCAAAGAAGTCTTCTATAGGATATAGGTTTTGATGATTGTTGTTTTCCATGATGAATTTAGTGATATTTATATTGTGTTTCTGGATGTTCTGAAGGCAGTCTTGTAGGAAATTGGTCTTACTCTTAAAGATTTGTAGACAGGTGTTAAGGATATTCTTCTTCTGTCATGCAAGCCATTGAAGCTCATAGGTGCTGCTATGCATAATGTTGCTGACTATATTTGGATTGAAAAACAGCTATTGAAAGTCACTGGCATGTTTTTGCAGTTGTCTTGTTTATATTTCCATAATGCTATATTGATTGTTAAGGTAGATTATTGTATTAGGTCAGGCTGACTCATTGTTTAAAACAGTACCAGATTTTTTTATCAATTTTGTCACATTCTTTTTGTGAGAGGACTAGGTTTTGTAAAAGATATTCTATAGTGGGAAAGATTACATGGTTTGTAATATATAAATGCATTTTGTCTGTGATTTATTTCCTGGTGAGTGTGTTGCAGAGGGTGGTTGTCTTAGACATAATCAACTTTCATTGATGTTTCTTGCCAGCTTTGGCTTCATACCATATACCTAGGACTCTGATGGCTGTTATTGGATCTGCTGATATTATTTCAAAGTTGTTGACATGGATGTTGTTTTGAGGTACGTTAAGTATAGCAATTCTGATTTGTGTAGATTAACTGTGATATTATTTAAGTTGTAGAAGGAGGTGCTAACATTAATAATGTCTAGAAGATTCCTTTTGTTCTGAGTGATAAAGGTGGTGTTATCCATATATGCTATGATAGATATATTTATATCTGAGAGTGTTCGATTGCTTTGTAAGGTTTTATGGTACTGTAGTTGATATCCTTTCATGTTATTGATGGTGATGATAAGTGGGTCATAATATATGCATCAGAGTAGAGGAGATATTATATCACTTTGATTGATATCTTCTTCGACTGAGTATGAATTTGTATAACTGAAGTATGTAATAATAGTGTTTTGTCAATTGTGAAAGCAATTTTTGATCAGGTTAATGGTTGGGTTAGGATTCTGATCCTGTACATGGAAGTTACCAATCTTTCTATATTACAGTATCATAAGCTTTTCTTATGTCTTAGAAAAGCATGTAGCAAGGTTTGTGTATATATTTTGCATTCTCTAAGACTTGATTTATATTGTTATAGATTCTCTAGTACTATGTCTGGATAGTGTGTAGGGACAGAATAAAATTGTTTGTAAGAATCTTCACTAACCTGTTTGTAATGATTTTTGTAAATAGCTTCTTAATTGATTCTAGGAGAGTTATAGAGCATGTGATGTTAATGTTATAGTGCCATTTCTTCAGTTTGGGAATAGGATATATTGTACCCCTCTTTTATTCCTTTGAAACTATTTCTTTGTTTAGGAGCTTGTTGAAGAAGGTTGTGATAAGTTTCAAGAAGTCCTTACTCATATGTTTGTATGCTATATATGGTATTTGTGAAAGGCCTGAGCAGATTTGTTACATTAAGGTATTCAGTAAGTTCAATGAGCATTATAGGAAGCTTAACTTCTCTGTATCAACTTGAACCAATATCTTTCTTGGGTTCATATTCTTGTTGCCAGATAATAATTCTGTATTCATGCAGTTGATACTGTTTGGTCCATTCTTTGAAGTGTGACCAGATTTCTTTTTTGATTTTCAAAGAGTCGGTGTTGATGTGCTTCTTGGTGGCTATGTTGTTAATTAGTTTGTTAGAATGATGCTCTTTTTGAATTGGTCAAGTATAGATTGAATTATTTGTTTTTTGTCTTGATCAAACCAAGTATTGTAGAGTTCTTTCCACTTCTTTATGTCAGTCTTGATTTTTTCCTTAATTGATTTTTTAATGTCAAGTCTTTCAATCTTAATAAACATATCTATTTCAGATATGATGTCCTCAGTGTTTTGGTTAGGAATCTATTCAGGCAGTGTGATTTTAGTAGAAATGGTTTTATAAAATATATCACTTTTACTGAGACAGTGTTTGTCTGACTTTTTCTCATGGAGGATTAGCTGTCTCCTATATTTATTCAATTGTAAGAAAAGGAGTGATTTATTAGTAACTGGTCTCTTTTGACAATTTTTCTGTTTTTCTTTGAATTTCTAAATGTGTCAGTTTGTGGCTTTTAGAATTATATCACAAAGAGTGTTCTATATCTAGTTGATGTCTGGGTCATCCTGTGAGAGTTCAGTTGCTAGATAGTCTTTGAAGGAGTTTAGGTTATTTGTAAATGCTAGCCATTGTTCATCTGATATAGCTTGTTAGGCAAAGTGTGTATTGTTATATGGTTGTCGCAGGCATTTTGTGGGGACTCAAGCTCCCAAGTCTTCATATATGTGATCTGAATCCTGTGATCTGTGCTGATACTGGTGTTGTTTACTATATATGCGTCAATAGGACTCCAGGAAGGTCTGGAACTACACCAGATCATATCAATACGGCTGGCTACATGGATTGTGCTAATTATCCTGTACCAAATATATTCTTTATCATAAGGGTTATTGTATCTGAAAGTGTCAAATAAAATAAGTTCTTCTAGCTTTTGAAAGAAGGAGTCAGGAGTACACTTCACTATTTTTCTGTTACTAGAGACTCTATCTATTTTCCATAGGAGATATGTGTTAAAATCCTCTCCTAATATTATATTCCAGTTTTCATGGTTGTGTTGCTTTATCCAGGAGATGATTTGTTTTTGTGTTTCGTTCCTTTCACTACCTAGCTTTGCAGGTGAATATATACCTATGATTCTATAAAATCTTTTATTTGAAAGAGCTAGGTCGATATATATAAGTCTTCCCAGTTTTTTCTCTATATGAACTCTTTGTTAGTGATGTTCTTTCTAATGATAATGCCGATGCCGGTGCCCATGTTGTCATTGCTATGCCACCAGCTGGTAAACTCTTGTGTCTTCCAATATTTAGTTTTGGCAGCCTTTCCTTTAATCTCAGTTGAAATTATGATATTCTATGCTTCTTTCTTCCATGTTTCTATCCAAAGTATTCTTTTTACTAAATTATTTAGTCCTTGGTAGATGCATATTGTGATGGTTCAAAAGGGTCTAGAGAAGGGGTTTTGTGTATTGTTATCTTGTTATTTCGAGGTGAGAGATTCTTTTGTAGATATGTTTTGATGTGAGGTATGTGTGATTGGACTGGGATAGTAATATGAACTGTTTTGTTTTGTTGTTTTGTTTGTTATGTTATATAAAATGTTTGGTTAATAAGGAGAAGTATTATAAATTGATTGATTATTGCTTGTTGCATTACCTATAATTATTGTCTTGTGATGAGAGATGTTGTTGAGAATCCAGGGAGGATATTCATAATAGTAGATACTAGAACATTCATGGTTAGGTCCATATTGCTGATCGAGTTGTGGAGCTGCTGTTGTTGTTGTTGTATGTCATTTATATTTATTAGCTGTGGAGAGTCTGGTGTGAACCGGATGGTTTTTTGATTGTGATCTTCTCCATTACTTCTATGTTGTCATAGTAATATTGTTCGAAATTGTCGATTCTTTCATTGAGGTTGTGTATGACTTTCCTGATTGATTTGAGCTCAGCTTGGATTGCTGCGAGCATGTTTACTATGTCCTGATTGGAGTCATAGTCAGCATTTGTCTGGTATTGTTGCTAAGTCCTATATTTGACAGCTGCTGCATATAATCTAGGGCAATTAGAAGCTTTTCTGGTTGTAGGTGAAGCGAGTTTGCATATAGGAGTGGGGTTGGTCAGTTTGAAGTATTAATATAGTTTTCTAAATTTGTTAGCCTATTCTTGGTTGAATTCTTTCCACTGTTCTCTTTTTTTCTTTATATTATATTGTGCAACCAGGTGTTATGAACTATTGCAAATAGTGTATAGTTTAGTTTCAATTGGTTTGCACTCCAGGATTGTTTTACCAAGGATGAATATTTGGTTGAGGACTTTCTGGAGAGATTCCTCATTTTCAAAGTTGAGAACGATGTATTTTCTAGGTTTGTAGTATAGGAGATAGGTGATGTAGCAGGTTTTTGCTTCTGTCTCTTACCAAATTAGTTTGAGATCAAAGGTATTTGTGTTAGGTAGAAGGTTTGTTAACTTGAAAAAGTGGGTGCCCAGGTTCTTCATCTGTTCCAAATCCCATTTGGCATCGAAGATTCTGACTGAATGGGTCTTAATTGGTATGCTCCATTGATTGATGAGTTTAAGTTTATCTTCTTTGTTAGTGAAGGTGATAGTTACTAATTGCCTTATGTTTCTCATTGTCAACTTGATATTGTTAATCTGACTGAATTGACAAATGTTTGTTGTATATCTATGAGTCTTGTATTTAGGGAAATGTCACATATCCTAATGCTGCATTCCTTATTGAACTTGTGTATGGTTTTTTCCATATGTGATAAATGGAGGGTTATCTGTATTTGGTAATATAAGGTTGCTTGCGTCATCTGTTGTTTGCTGATCACCAAAAATGGTAATGATATAGTCTTCCTCTTCTCGCCATTTGTTCTGGATAAGCAGTAAGCCTTCTGAAGAGTTAAGAGCTTTAATAAAGAAAGATATTTTCTTATATGTGCTGTCACCTAGTATTAATGAAGCTTTTGCTCTAAGTTTAATTCTTTCCTATCCATATCGGATTCTGGGATTGAAGGGGATCCTAAATCAGGGTCTTGTGCCAGGTGTGTGTATTGCCAGTCATTTGTTCTTGCTCTTGTAGTTGCCAGCAGTTTGCCAGTCATCCTCTGTTTCTGATGGTTCTTCTTTGATGTTCATATTGATGTCAGAGTTGTCTATCCTTACCAGGTATTACTCAAAAAAGTTCTCTTTGATTGCACATTCCTGAGGTGCTGGTGCTGGGGATTGTTCTCGTTCAACTTGTTCACTCCATGAGCTGGAGCTGCTGTTGTTGCTTTCATTGCTGCTAGTTGCTGTCATGGTATTATTTGGAAAGCTTTGTTCAGGAGCGGGGGTGGTTTTGAAGGGAAGAGATATTTTTTGTTTTCATTTTTACTTTGGGTTATTATTGTGTATTTCTTTTCTGATGACTGTTCTTTGTTTCTTTTGATAAGAGTGACCTTTTCCTTAGATACCTTATTTATATTATAGTTTGGCCTACTGGTTATATATTGTTGTCTCTTGGGTTTCTTCATGATTAGTTTCTCTTTGACATTTTTATAGCCTGGATTTGCTGCGATACAGGTGAATGGAAAAGAGTGCTTCTGGTTATAAACTTTACATTTAATAAAATATAATATATATTATTATATTTTTTTAATACAACAGAAAAAAAAAAATTCTTTCCCACTCGCATCAAAATTTCTGAAAATTTCCTTTCATGGTAACAACCCAAAGTTCACACGAAAAAAACCTACGCTCGCAAAGAGCTTCAACAACAACAAATATGGTATGAAGATTAAGAAAGAAGGACAGTACAGTCAATTATACTGGAGAGAGAATCATTACAAGCAGTGGCAAGATTTTTAAACCACTCTTAAAAACAAAACACGTAAACAAGTTTAATCTCATGGCACCAGTCAAGAAACAAACAACTCACCTAGAACAACCCAATGACTCTAATGGATCTTAAGAATGCCAAGACAACCTGGAACAGCAAGAAACAATGGAGCTCGAAGACAAAACAGAAAGCAAGCCAATGGAACAGAAATAGATTATCACAAAGAAGTCCTTTAAGAGGAAGAAGTAATGGAAACCTCAAGACCAACCTCTCCAATTATGATCACTTCAACAACACCTGAGAATCAAAGTGGGAAAGATTTAAACAATGATAGTCCTAACAATATTACTATGAGTAAATACACTTACGATGAAAGGGGCAAACAGCTAAACAACAATCAAAAAGAAGGTATAGACAAAGCAAGACAAGATATGCTCTAACCTGGCAAGGTTTGATATAGCCCTGAAGAAATACCTGGAAACTCCCTTCAAGAAAAACTCTAGTACATTAAAATGTGTAGAAAAGTCCACAGGAACACCAAAAATTGCAGCCATCTTTAGTAAATACCATGAGGCTCAAGCTGCATGTGAGATCAAGATCACCAATAATAAAATTATCAAATCAAGAGTAGTCTCTCTGATTGGCACTATAGAAGGAAAGAACCACTCAATCAGGATCTGGAACATTCTTATTAACTACAAAAAACAGGATATCACCAGTTTATTCAATGATGAATCGACAATAGAACACATAACACTACAACTGGTTGGGCCGTCCAATCTGAAACAGTTCAATTTAACTCAATAGAAGTATATGAAGAACAAGTCCGCAAGTGGGCCCTATATAAGGATAACTATTGTATGTGCATATTCCTTATAGTCAAAACCCATATTATAAAGGAAAAAAGGAATCAGTATAGTGCCACACTAGCTAATCTTCCACAAGGAACCTCTGTTAAAGAAATTCAAGGAATAATAAACCAGACAAATGCACAGGCATGCTACTTCCCCTTGAATCATCTAAACCAAAACAAATACTTCATGATCTTATACTTCAAAGACATACAAGACCTGGACAAAGCAAGGAGTAATGTCTTCCAAATTGAAAACAAGAAACTAATTTGGGTATTAAGAGCAACAAGGCTTTGTGTCAACTGTAGGGTATACGAGTATGACACCAGCATATACACCATGACCAAACAAAACCCAACACAAAGGGACATTAGAAACAGACTGGAAAAATCCAGACTAGTGACACATTCATAACAAGGACCACCACCTCCCAGACAAGGTTGAAGACCCATTTCCATGAATACAAACAGCCCAGGATGTATATATGCTAGTGTCACAAAAGGACTTCCCCATACATCAGAATAGACTGAAAAAGTATTGAAAGTTCTCAAGCAACTACAAGCAGATATAAATGCTATCAAATACCAGGTTTATATATTGGATAAAAGGGTAACACAATCGAAGCAGGTTCTCATGTCAAAGTGAAAGGGCCAGCCATTATAAACACTTCTATAGAAATTGAATCTCCATCCATAAGTATAGACTTCAGGACTTCATCACCAAGGGGCGTCGATATCAGACAACAACAAGAAGCAATCAACAGGAGAATTAACCAGATGGAATCCACAATCGAGTCCACTATGAAAGAGATGATAGAGTGTATCGATTCATCAATCGATTTATCAATCGATCCAACAGAAATATCAGAACCATTCCCTCAAGCATTCCAAAACAACTATGATTAGAAAACAGGCAGAAAAAAATGCCACAATTAGGTAACTATATATAGAAAAAGAAACAAACACAGAACAGGGAACTTAGAAGATAGGAACAATTAATGTCAGAGGAATAAATACAGAAGCTGATAAACTAGCACTATTAGAATACTGTCAAGAGAATCAAATAGACATCCTGGGAGTCATAGAAACATGACTTCTGGAAAGACCAAAATGGCATGATAAAGAGAGAAAATATCAAATCTGGTCAACCAAACCAATACAACAAATACATGGAACAGGAGTTAGTATTTTGATAGAAAGAAAATGGACAATCCACGTTTACAACACTGAGGAATGTATTAACTGAGGTTTGTTGATCAATATGGTCTTC
This sequence comes from Acaulospora colombiana, assembly GCA_910592055.1. Taxonomy (NCBI): domain Eukaryota; kingdom Fungi; phylum Glomeromycota; class Glomeromycetes; order Diversisporales; family Acaulosporaceae; genus Acaulospora; species Acaulospora colombiana. Next base: position 19,854 of record CAJVPT010001123.1, read on the forward strand.
ACTGGGAAAATCAGATATAGAATTATAACTGTATATAACTCAGCAAACGAGGCAAAGAAATCAGAGAGAGCAAAGCTACTATAAAATGATGGATCAAAAGTAAGATAGGTGAAGGCAAAAGCAAGAATATGATAATAATAGTAATGGTGAATCTGAATGAAATAGGAGACAATAAGTCAGACTGAACAACTGAGAGAAACAACTAAAACAAATCAAGACATATTATTGACACATTGGAAGCATTTGACTTAATAGATATGTTTAGACAAGTCCATTCATCCGAAAGGAGCTACATATATTACAGACCTAAGACAAACTATGAAAGCAGACTAGATTACATTTGGGTAACGAATCCCTTACTTCATCACATCATAAGTACAGAACACAGTTTACTGGAAACAGTAATCAAGAGTGACCATAAGCTCTAGTACTCCAGTTCAGTACGCTACATACTTCATAGGCCAAACTAGCAAATAAGAAGAATAGTAGGCAGAATAAGATAGACTATGCAAACTTCAACCCAAAACAATGGAACAATTTCAAAGAAAGAATGAACAGGAATGCAGAAAGTTTCCTAATCACGAATCCAAAATTAACAAAGGAAATCTGACAATACTTCAAGAAATTAATAACAGGTGCAGCAAAAACAATACTTAAAAAAAGATGTCATAGCAGAAACATAATGACAGTCCATAAGTCCAAATACAAGTATCTTATGCAGAAACAGCAGAAGATCGACAGCATATATAGGAAATGTCAAGCGTGGCTAATGAACCCAGAGGCCAGAACAAAAAAAATAAACACGATAATAGAGGAGGAGATCGAAATGATTAACACATCAACCAGAACACTAAACACACCCTCTCTTCCGAAGAAAGTTAGAGCAAGGCAGACATCCCCAATATTCAAGTATAAAGGCTGCCCCTTTAACAATCCAGAACTCAGGAAAGGTTACAAAGATTAACAACAATGCATAATATCTTAACTCATAACAAGGTTTATCAACATAAACATTCAAAGGAGTACAAAAGGGTGCATTTTCAGTCAACAAGAATCTAATATGAAGAAACTCTACATCAATAGACTACAATCCTCTTTAAAAGGCATAAAGCATGCCCTAAAAGAAATCAATATATGGCTCCCTAATACAACCCCCAACCATAAGTCTCGATCCAATATCAAACATAAGAGCCTTAATTCATAAGAAACTGAAAGGTCCTTCCAGGACACTTATCAAACTCAAAAAATAGCACAAGAACTGGCCTTATATGACAATTTACAGATATACATTGATGGCTCATTTTCAAGATGCTATAGGGACAGCAGAATGGGAATAGGCTGGGTAGCTATAACAATGGAAGAAATAGAAGTTGCAACATTCCAAGTTGAAACACAAGACACTCCATCCTCTATAAGAGCAGAGTTTACTGCAATATTAATAGCAATCTGTACAATGAGTGTAAACAAGAAAGTGAACATCCTAACAGATAGCCAAGGAGTAATTAATGCGATAAAAAAGACTTTTCAAAGGATACACAATGACAAAAAAAAACAAGAATGCCCAAACGATAGCCTGGTAAACACAATCTGTGAAATTATAACAATACAAAACATACAAGTCACCTGGACCAAGATCAAGGGCCACTCTGGAATTCATGGAAACGAACGAGCAGATAAACTTGCAGCAACAACACTAGTAGACAATTATAAAGACATAGTTAAGATCCAAGAGCTAAATACTATGAGTAATATGGCAATACTCAGATAGGATCAATCTTTTATAGACCTTTCCTTTAAAATAATTGGGAAGACATTGCTCAAGACAAAATGGGCAAGTAAGTAGAGAATCCTAAGACGCACACAAGACTAATTAAATAGATCCAAAGTCAAGAATATTTATTGGAACATGATTATGCAAACAATTACACCATTCAAAATCACAACAATGCAAATAGATGCCAAGTACCATAATGATAAGATATTATGCTTTAAGACATAGCTTGATAAGCATCCTACAATAGGCAACCTGCATAAAAAAAAACCGCACCTATACAAAAGCCCTATTTGCACAATTTGTAGGAAACAGGAAGAGAAAGACTTGCACCCCTTCACATGTGAACCCAACAAGACAATGCTAATAGAAAAATACATCATATTTCTCATACAAGAATACGTAGCCAGAATGAATAATCACAAATAAACAGAACCCATGTTGAACAAATGGGACCATTCACTCTCTTCAAAAACACCAGCAGACCAGACGAAATAAAATCAGGTTGTGGATTGGACAGATATTATCAGAGGGGTCATCAGCCATAAAATAATGAATGCAGCGGAGGAAATCACAGGGAATATTGAATTAGTAAAAACAGCGATTAAGTCAGCCATAGCCCTTTTTTAAAAAGAAAAGAAGAGGGTCTGGATGCTAAGATGTGAATTATGTAGTAGAGTGGGAAAAAACACTGGGAATAACAAAAAGAATGAAGAAAAGATCAACAAGTGGTATCAACAAATGCCTAAAGGATGGGGAAATATCACTGAACAACAAAGTACTCAACACTGCCACACAGTTATGAATGATTTAATAAATCACAACATGAAAAATATTATACAAAACAGTTTCTCAATTAACTCTTTATTTTCTGTAAGTATTAGTGTTAGCAGAATCATGACATGCTAATATTCACCCACCAGGGTGAACTGCAGCAAGTCGCAAGGTTCAAATGATACTGAGTCTATAGTTTTTTTTCTATCACAAATGTATTTTCTCGCAATTGAATTTGTGTATATAAGAAGATATTAATGATTAAATAAAAACTACAGACATGACTTTGCCAGCTTAAAAAAAAAAAATATTTTTTTTTAATACAATAAAATATATATATATATATTTTTTTAACTCACAATCATGTCACAATGGCATGTCTTTATTGAAAAATTGAAATAAATTTATAATATTTTATAGACTTTCACAAAGTGACTAACTCGTCTTTATACAAAAGTATTCTAAGTCAGATTTTGAAACCAATATTTCACTTCCCTAATAGATTAGTAATAATCTCTATCTACTAGGATCATTGCCAATAGTTTGTCACTATAGATTGCCCAAAAACCAATGAATTGTTAAGTTAAAAAAGTGAAGGGGAAAAAATAATTGGGAAAAGGTGACAATTCAAGGTCCACCAAAAAAAATCCAAAAATAAAAACAACCTCTTCTCAAAAAGAATCTGCTTGATTGAGATAGTTTTTTTGCTTCACTTGAACCTTAGAAAAAATCTTCTTTTTCATCACCTACAGCATTAGATAAGTCAATTCAACTGGTCTTTTATTTAAGTGAGCACTAGATTGGGATATCTCAAGGAAAGCATTTAGACCTCAGCTTTTTTTCATTAAAGCTTTGTCACCACTTGAGGAACTTA